>RJWK010016832.1:0-34922 GCA_004363435.1 Platanista minor
GGGGACTGGGGCTGGGGCTGGCGTTGGGCGCTGGGGGCGGAGGCGGGGGCGGCAGCGGCGGCTCTGGCCCCGCGTTCCCGGGGACCTACTGCCTGCCCGGCCCGGCGCCCTCCCTGCTCTGCAGCCTGGCGCAGCCCCCCGAGGCGCCCTTCGTCTACTTCAAGCCGGCGGCGGGCTTCTTCGGCGCGGGCGGCTGCGGCCCGGAGCCGGGGGGCGCGGGGACACCTCCCGGGGCCGCCGCCGCGCCGCCCTCCCCGTCCCCCACGCTGCTGGACGAGGTGGAGCCGCTGGATCTGGAGAGCGTGGCCGCCTGGCGGGACGAGGACGACTGCACCTGGTATTGCCGAACTCCGCTCCCTCCCTCGGGGCCCTCGCCTGCGACGCCTGGGGAGGGCGAGGGCTGGAAGGAAGAGGGGGACCTCAGCCACTGCCCCCAGACGGGGTGACCTGGCAGGTGCCGAGCCGGGCGATGAGCGGAGGCTGTTCACCAGGGTGGAAACCTATTTTGTTACATACAGCTCAGGCCGACCCATCTGGGGATGAACTGGTCCTTTTCCTCTCCTTGTGTTGTCATCTTTGCTAATGATTGGGTGCCAAGCTCCTCGTTAGCATTAACGGCAAAATCCATGCTATCTTGTCTTTTTGTCACTTAGTCGTGCTCTTTTTCCTCAGTCTTGTTTGGGAGTGACGGGGGATGGGTAGGGGTTGGCCTCCATCTGCGACTGTTAATGTTTTGTCCTCCCAAACCGAGGCCGGACAGGATTTGCGTGCTGTCCTTACCTCCTCGGCACCCCAAACCGCCTAGTGATGCATCTGTCCTTAAGAGATTCGTTTTTACTGTTTGAGTTGTGCAGTGGTTTGTCCTCGTTCGCTGCATCTTCTTTGATAGCTTCTCACTTCAGAAACAGGCTCGCTTTTTCCAGTGTGCTGACCTCACTGGCTTTCCCATCAGTAACGGCGTAAAAAAAAAAAAAAAAAAAGAAGGCTTTTCGGGGAATGGAGTGAGCAGCTTGAAGGCACTCTGTTACCTAGGACCCAAGGAACTTGCTTTAATTAAAAAAATTAAACTGGTGATTGAAGAAAAGTGAGATTAGAGAAACTTTTTTTATTTTTTAGAAACTTGAAGTTGGTTATCAGAAAATTTGAGGCTGGCAGCATTTATTCAGTTGAAATCTGGTTAGCTCTGTCTGCTTTCCATCAATGAGTACCTTGTGGGGCAGGGGGAGAAGGGTGTTCTGATTCCTTTATTTGTTTTTAATGGTGCTTGCTCATGGGGTAGCAGTCACTTCATGACTTCTTTTGGTTGGTTCACATGTTTTCCTCAGTCGTTAGAGGTAGTGTGATGTGGTCAGATGAATAGAAGCTTCAGATCAGGTGGAACTTAGGTTCACGCAGGGAGAATGAACAGCATTCACCTCTACCTAGCCGTAGCATGAAGAGTAATTGTAGTTCTTTTAATCTTAGGTCCCCTTCCTGTTTTCCAAGCTGGGTCTTCCTCACTTTCTTTGTGTTTACGTTGAGTGATTGCTCAGGAGGGAATGGGAGATGGAGAACCTTGCTGGTTTCCCACTGGGAACTGTGGTGGTCCTTTTCTCTTGCACTTTTTTATGTTGAGAACTCTAACGGTAAAGTACACTAATTGGTTTGATTCTGAGAATCAAAATAAAGGGAGCTGTAATAAGGCATAGTCATCCTCCTCTTTAGTACTTTTCGGCAACGCAGGTAACTCAGGTTCTACAAATCAAAACACCTCGCCACTTTCTGGAACTTTAAGCCATTCTTTAGAAGCTGTACCTTTATTTTTGTAAAGTCCAGGCTGTGTGGTAATCTCAGATTCAGCCTGAATATGGTACCAGAAAATGCTCTCATGATGGTGCTTAGGTTGTTACTAATAACTGTCAGCCCTTATGCCACTTTCAAATTACTTTAGATTGATTTTGTCCCCACTTGGCCTTTTCTGGAGATACGTACTTAAATAATAGAAGGAAACGTGCTGTATTTTGGATGAGGATCAATCCTGTGCTTTAAAACTATTAGCACTTTAAAATTTATCATGATACTCTTAACTATTTTATAGGTGTATTAGATTTGTGCTAGTACATACGCAGTGAATATAATTGTAATATTTTCTTTTATTAAATGGACTTCTACCATATTTACCCTCCAACTATTGCTAGTATTTTGATAGCTTAGGCTTTCCTTTTGTAGTTATTTTTTTGTTAAAACACCATTAAAATAACTAAAAAGAAATCACCTACTTGGTGAGATTAGCCTAGTAGCACATCAGATGGTTTGAAGCAGATCTAACCAGGTTTGATTTGCAGCAGGTTCTACTAATTTCATTCATCAAGTATATCTGTGAATGACTAAATCAATGCCTTGACACCTTACAGATGTTTCTATAGACAAATGGCACACTGTTTATACAGTATCTTCCTCAAAACAAACCCAGGGTTAGAATCCCAGGTGGAAAAACAGGGAGGGATCATTAATCTTAGTGGGATGGACTTAAAATTTTTATAAGATCACCTGATTTATAGAAGACTTTCTATCAGAGCATTTTTATACATTGAAATATATTTGTATTGCAGTACTTGGCCTGTTTGTTCATCAACAGTCAACAGGGTTTAATTTTCAAAGCTAAACCCACTTGTTAATGCTTGCAGAGCCTTCTGATGTTCCTTTATCACTGCAAACCGCGTGTCCCTGCCTGATGCTGTCATCAATAGAGTGCTTTTCATTTGGCTTCCCTGATATGTTTGCAGGAAGGCTACTTATTTTTATCTTCCCTGTTTATTAAGAAACAACTGAAGTGGATAATATGTACCTGATTATTTTAAAATATTTTACAATAAGTTACACATTTTCATTGTAAAAGACAAAACACAAGTGAATATAAAGTCACTAAAGTCTTCCCTCTTGTCCTCAATTTACTACTATGACTCAGAGTTAACCCTGTTAACCTTCTGTAGATCCTTCAAGGTAAAAACATAGTTATACAAATCAATATGCAAATATATACACATCAGTTTTTTTACACTTACCTTTCATTGGACACATCTTGGACATCTTTGTTTCCCTGTAACAGTTGCATCATCGTTAACAGTAACTTGGTCCTTAATATTGTTGCTTTAACTGTATCACCTGCAGTTTTTCATACATTTTTATCATGATTTCATCCTAATGGGTTAAAACAAAATTAATTTATTTAGAATAGCACTTCCTGCTAAAATGTCAGATCCTTAGGAAAGGAAGTTCACAAATGTAGGTTAATCATTGAATATTTTAGAAGTTCTTTCATGTAAGTCTGTTTTTTCTAATACAGTCTTAGAATGTACAGCCTGGACAGCACTTGGCTCAAGAGTTATGTGTGAAAGAAAAAAGTGAATAATAGAAGAGTGTTTGCTTGATGATAGTTCATAGTTAATGAATGATCAGTCAGGTCTCATAGGCCTTTTTTCCAAACAACTATTTAACCTGTAAGTTTCTTCTGTTTATTGAAAAAAAAAAAAAAAAACTTTGATGTAAGAAGAATGATGTATGCTGCTTTTTGTTTGATGAAAAGTTTTGAAACAAAACAATTGCCTTATTTCTTCAAATATTTATCTTAGTTGAATTTAAAGTATGTAATTTTGCCTTAATACAATCTGGTTATATTAGCACAGGGCTGCTAAAATTCAGTGTCTCAGAAAATTGACTGCGGTTTCAGAACCTTCAGTCTTAAGTCCAGTTATTATAATCCCATAGTAAACTTCACATCCTGCTGTATCAGTTCTTCCATTATCTTACTACTAATTTGACAGCCTTAGCTCTCCAGGAGACCATAGGCCAGAAAGTACAGGGGAGAAACCGCGTACCAGGAGCAAATTAAAGAAGTTCAGAAGCGCTAAAGTCCTGATGCACACGTGGCACATGGTGTGACTGGATGATTTGCCAGTCTGTGCAGAGGGACGTTTTAAAGGTCTCTGTCCCAGTGTTACCAGGCTGAGAAGCACTAGGCTAAGAAGAACCAGGGTACAAGGAGAGGGAATCAGATTGGTATGAAGTGGCAGTGGGAGCAGTAAATCATTATTAACTGCACACTAGACCTTTCTGTGACCTATTTCAGCTCCCTAATTTCAGTGTTAAGCGCCAAGGAGAAATAACTTATGTAAACTTCTTCAGTTATTTACTGAAAGAATTGACTAAAATTTAGACTTATTTATATGGATTCAGAAGTGTTTGCACCATTGATGTTTTTTCCTCCAAGCGTGGTTGTGACCCATTAATACGTTATAAAGTCAATTTAGTGGACTGACTCAGTATTATTATTTTTTTATGAAGTTCAGTGGAATATAAAATCAGGATCAGAGTACATTGTATCTTATAATACAAACGTGTCTTGATTAAACTTATTTCAGTTTTATGTGTGTATGTCCTGGGTTGAAATAGTTAATGCATTTGTGCGTTATGGCTAAAGTTAGAATAACCCCAATTTGTACTGTTCAAAGCCAAACGGACTTGCAGAGGAGCACGGCTCCCTGAAGACAGTGTAGTTAGTGCTGGGGTAAATCAGGACCTGCTCACCTCAGCCAGAAGACCAGTCTGTATTCAGACAATGCCAAGATTAAAACATGCCAACTGGTATAAAATACAGCTATAAAAGGGGGCATTTATTTTTAAAAGAGATGTGCCAGGGACTTTAACTTGCCCAACTGGAAAGGACAGGAGAAAATTTTTTTTTTTTTTAACATCTTTTATTGGAGTATAATTGCTTTACAATGTGTGTTAGTTTCTGCTGTATAACAAAGTGAATCAGCTATACGTATACATATATCCCCACATCTCCTCCCTCTTGCGTCTCCCTCCCACGCTCCCTATCCCACCCCTCTAGGTGGTCACAAAGCACCGAGCTGATCTCCCTGTGCTATGCGGCTGCTTCCCACTAGCTATCGATTTTCCATTTGGTAGTATATATTAGTCCATGCCACTCTAGGAGAAAAGTTCTTAATGATACAAGGGGAAAATGGTGATATTTACAAATTAAGGAAAATTTAATGAATGAGATATTTATCTTCCACGTGTAACACCAAGACCCTGGACAGCTGGCTAAAGTCATTGCCAATTTTTCATCAAAGCTGTTGTACATATGGCACAGCTAAATTAGACCACCTACGCTGTTTTTTTGCATAATTGATTTTCAGTGGAAAGACCAGAGGGTGCTTCACTTTCTGACAATGCAGATGGAAAAGGCTCAGGTTTTCTAGGAACAAGTGGAGTTGACTGAAGTCTATGCTGATGTGTCTTTCAAATGAATAAATCTGAAACACTGCAGTGAGACACTGAAATAGAGTTTAGATATAAATGTGGAGGGAGGGGGAAGAGTCTGCTATAGGACCTTCAGTAACTAAAATTTAGACTTAATGTATCCTTTTAAATAGCTTATTGCGGGTAAGTTTCTTTTTCAGTGGCTAACCAGCTTGTCACTAGCAGATGCTAGTGAATCTCAGCTGACTAAGATTGATTGATTGTGCTCATCAGTGCTGGTGTTTTACCTTTCCTTAAAACAAAACTTATGGTGATTTAAGACATTTAAAATGGCTTGTTTGAAAATTGACACATATTACTTTTCAGTAACAGGTCTATGATATACATGTACAGTAAGTACCCTACAAACGAAACTTCAGGTTGTGAACTTTCAAAGATGAGAATGTGTGTTCACGTGTCCAGTCGCGTAAGTTAGTTCACTTGTCTGGTGTACCTTGTCATGTGCGTGCATCCTCTACAAGTGGTTGTGCTTTTGTGTACTTTGCTGTACAGTACTGTATAGAGTCCAATAGTACAGCATCTTTATTTCAGTCAAGCCCAGGATGTCCAGAAGCAAGCATAAAAGCAGCAGTGATGTAGCTGGTACTGTACAGTACTTTTCAAATGTTTTCTTTATTTTTTGTTTTTTTATGTATTATTTGTGTGAAAAGTATTATAAAGCTATTACAGTACAGTACTATATAGCTGATTGTGTTAGCTGGGAACCGAGGCTAACTTTGGTGGACTTACGAACAAATTGGACCTATGAACGCGCTCTTGGAGTGGAACTCGTTCGTATGTAGGGGACTTATTGTAATTATTTTTGTTGTACCATTTATTTTTGTATTATCTGCAGAAGGATGACTTTAGAACCAAACGTTGAGAATAACCGAGATATTTTTCTAGACATTTTGAAATACTTCATTTGAAGCATTCAGGGTTATTATGATGGACTTTGTATTATTTCCAACCTCCCAGTGTTAGTGCATGTATGTGGTCAGGGGGTCCAGAAAATGAAGTGTATGAAAAAGAAAAGATTCTGTGAGAAGGACAATAGTTTCTAGTCATGTGCTTTTGGAAGTTTTGAAGAGAAGTGAAGAAAAATTAGCGTGTGACATTTTAAATGATAGCTTTTCTACTATTTGAAGGATTCTCAAGTTTTAGACTAAGACTTTTCAAATCTTCTTGCCATATTCTAATATACTGTCAACGAAAGGTAGATGTTGAAAGAGCAGTTAGTAGGAGGTATGTGTATTAACAGTGGCAAACTGGGATGTTGTAAATGTTGGTGGCGTTGTAATGACAATGCAAGAGGTGATTTTTATGACTTTTTAGAAGATAAGAGCCATTTAGGAGAAATACAGGTTTTACCTTATCTAATTTTGGAGACATGTTATACTCAGGGAGTCTGTAGCTACATGATCTTCATAGCTAACTGGTCTTTTTCTCTACTTAAATCCAGTTCTAGGCCTAGCCAGAGAAATAGTAGGCTCAAAAGTATCCTGGGAGACTGACTTTAAAAATGATCCCTTCTCTCTCAATTCCACATATTTGCCTAGTACATCTAAAGTTCTATCAAGGTAATGCAATAAATAGGATGTAAGTTGTTCAAAAACTCTTCTATACCAAGGCTTATTACAGAAAGCAACAGTTCTCCCAACTCTTTCCTACCTCTGAGGCCTCCGCATAGATATTACTTTATACTCCTTTGGCAGTTTCTTCTGTTCTTTAGTTCTAAACAGTCTTTATACTACATGATCTTAAACAGATACAGACTTGTTTTGGAAAGTGAGGACTAAGGCCTCTTCCCTTCATCCTCCAGCTACCGTATCTTCTTTCCCTTCTCATAATGGTTTTTATAACTCTTCTCTTCAGTCATCGTAATGACCTGTGTTATGGTTATCACTGTTATTAGCTGAGTCCTGTTAATTGTATGTTACATTTTTTTTTCCTCTAATCTTTGTTCCTCCAAGAGTTAATAATGGCTTCTCTCTTCCCCCTTCACTTTCTTTTATCCCTTATTACTAATTATCTCTGTAAGTACTGGAGCCATAACATCTCTCAAGAAGGTCAAACATATTTGAGAATCTCTTAAATCTGTTTTTAAAAATTTGTTTTGTACTGCCATCCGTTCTAGAATGCTTAATCCTATTGCTCTAGTCTTTACTGTTGCTCCTTAGGCTGGATGCACAATGCTGTTATCATGGGAATTCCTTCGGGTTTCTTGCCAATATTGAATCTCCTATTTCATGAATCCTTTGTCTTGGAACTTCATTTATTCTTGTGGGTGGGATGCAGCCTCAGTAAGCTTTCTGAGAAAAAGGGGGGACATGCGTGAGAAGTACACTTTGAAATCCTGTGTATTTGAAAATGTCCTTATTCTGTCCTCATACAAGATTCATGGTTGTTCTGGGTATAAAAGGCTAAGTCAGTTATTTTTCCTCATGTTTGAGGGCAATGTTCCATTTTTTTCCGGTTTTTATTGTCTTACACCTATTGAAGTGCACTGTGATTTGGGTATTGAATCCTTTGTGACTTTTTCTTTAGGTTTCTTTCTTTATCCCTAGGGTTCTTAAATGTTGTACCTTGTATGGGCCTGTCTGTTCATTTGCTGCACATGAGCATTTGTGGGTGCCTTACTCTAGAACCTGGTGGCCTGCCTTCAACTTTGGAAAATTTTTTGCCTTTAAAACAAATAACTTTCTCTTCACTTTCATGTGTGTTTTAGAACTTATGATAATGAGATGGAGGCCTGCCTGGTACAGTCATTTAATTTTCTAATCCCTCTCCTCTGGTTGTTAATCTTTGTCTGTGTTTTGCTCCTGGAAGACTTCTTCACCTTGATCTTCCAAACTCACTTACTGAATTTTTTTGTTTCTTCTATAACAGTTTAATTGTTTCACTTGCCAAGAAAGAAGAAGCTGTTCCATTTAAATATCCTGTTTTTGTCTTGTGAAGACAGCATTTTCTCTCAGATGATATCAGTTATAATTGTCTTGGATTTTTCATCTGTTCCCTGCATTGTTTTTCCTCCTCAGTTCTTTTTTTCCCTTCTATCAATACTTTTAGTCTCAGGGTTTTATTTAAAAGGAATATTCCAGATATCTGGTGTCGTGGGTTGTCTGTTCATACCCAGAGGTGATATCGAAATTGATCTAAGGCTCTGCATGGGTGGAACTCTTTGGCTGGTAGACTTTACCAGAGATTGGGTGGGTGGCCAACTCAGGTTTCAGTATCTTTAGGTCTTCTCTTGGGTTCATCTGTGTCTCCAGACATAAACCTTCTGGGAGATAGGAGTTAAGGCAGTAGATTCCAGGCATGTAAAGGGGAAAATGGGGCTAGGGTGCTAACCATTCCGCAAGTAGACTTTCGGGCAGCCTCTCTGGTTCGGTGGGTATACTTCATCTGTCTATCAGCTGAGTTCTGTGTGCCTGAAGTCAGAGCTTCTCTGGGTCAGCCTTATGCAAGTGTCAATAGTAAGCCTCCGGTCTTAGATTGTGGCGGAGGAGGGGTGGTGGGGTGGTGGGATGTGCAGTGTGGAGTGTAGAGGAGGGGGTCTGGGGTCCCACCTATTCCTCACGCAGGCTTTCAGCCAAATTCCCTGCTTTCAGCCGCATGATCACCCCCATATTCTGTGAACTGCAGGGTCGGGGTGAGCCACAGTAGCAGATAGCATGGGTGGGCAGCAGAGGAGAAAAGAGAGAAGTCCCTGTACGTGAATATGGCAGAGTGGGTCCCAGAGCCATTACATGTACCTCTGGGAAGCTGCTTTTGAATGTGCTGTGAGGCTACCTGGTCAAACGAGAGGACCATATTACATAGGCCCTAAGAGATTAAGGACATCTTCCTGAGGGGTTCCCTGCAAGCAGAAAGCAAAACGCTCTACCAGAAAAACCCCCAAACTGGTGGGAGTGTGTGAAATCCCCAGGCAAGCTTCTTGGTGGAGGTTCCTAGCGGCAGGAGAAAGCAGCGGTCGTCCTGCGGGATGCTGGAGGGGATGGACAGAGCAGTGCTTCACATGGGAGCTGAGAGAGGTTTGCAAACAAGCAGACATTCAGAGAGTGCATGAACCTGTGTGTGTATTAAACAGTGAGGAAAATGTATTAATTTAAAAGAAGCTGAAAGGTCAGGAAGTTGCACGGTTGCCTAGTGCTGTGGCTCCTTTCTGTCAGGGCTGTGGCGCCTGCTTCTGTGATTCAGCTGCCTGGTGGATGGCAGCTCCAGGCTCACTGAAAGGAGGAAAGCAGTCAGTTGCTTACTGTCTTGTGACTTTTTAATAAAGCTTCTTTTTTTTTTATTTTTATTTTTATTTTTTAACATCTTTATTGGAGTATAATTGCTTTACAATGGTGTCAGTCTCTGCTTTATAACAAAGTGAATCAATTATACATACACATATGTTCCCACATCTCCTCCCTCCTGCGTCTCCCTCCTTCCCACCCTCCCCATCCCACCCATCCAGGTGATCACAAAGCACCGAGCTGATCTCCCTGTGCTATGTGGCTGCTTCCCACTAGCTATCTATTTTATGTTTGGTAGTGTACATATGTCCATGTCACTCTCTCACTTTATCACAGCTTACCCTTCCCCCTCCCCATATCCTCAAGTCCATTCTCTAGTAGGTCTGTGTCTTTATTCCTGTCCTGCCCCCAGGCCCTTCACGACACTTCTTTTTTTCTTAGATTCCTTATATATGTGTTAGCATACGGTATTTGTCTTTCTCTTTCTGGCTTACTTCACTCTGTATGACAGACTCTAGGTCCATCCACCTCATTACAAATATCTCCATTTAATAAAGCTTCATTATGGTATAAGTGCAATATAAATTGCATATATTTAAAATGTACTGTTTGATAGATTTGGGCCCACGTATAACCCATAAGACCATCATCGCAGTCAAGATGGTGGAGGTGGCCCAATGCTTTAAGCTTCCTTGTGGCCCCTTGTGTCTCCTCCTGTCCTGACCCTGGCTACCTCCAACTCAGGCACCCACTGATCTGTTTTCTGTCAATCTAGATTAGTTTGTGTTTTCTATACTTTTGTATCAGTGAAATCATATAGTAGGTACTCTTTTTCATTTGTTTGGTTTGGTCTGGCTTCTTTCAATCAAGATAATTATTTTGAAATCCACCTCTGTTGCTACATGAATCAGTAGTTCATTTCTTTTTATTGTGAAGGTTTTAGATTGTAGGGACACGTTTGTTTTATCCATTCATCTTTTCACGAACATTTGGGTTGTTTTCAGTTTCGGGCTATTACAGATAAGTCTTTGCATAGACACATGACATTTGTGTCTTTCAGGTAAATACTTCATGACTTTTGAGTGGCTGTAACAGAAAGTAGGTGCACGTTAATTTTTAAAGAAGCTGCCAAAATCGTTTCCAAAGTGGTTGTGCATTTTTACATTTCTGCTGGCAGTTTAGGAGTTTCAGTTGCGCGATGTCGTCACGAAGGCTTGCTATGGCTAATCTCATCTTCAGGCATTCTAACAGCTGTGTGATAGTATCTCACTGGTGCTCTAGTTTGCATTTCCCGAATGACTGATTAGCCTCTTTTCATACACCTGTTTACCATCCATAGCTCATCTTTGGTGAACTATCTGTTTAAATCTTTTACCAGTTTTTTAAAACTGGGTTGCTTATTAAGTTTGCAGAATTTCTTACATATTCCACTTATAAGTTTCTTTATCAGATAAATGATTTGCAAATATTTTCTCCCAATCCATGGTTTGTCATTTATTCTCTTAACAGTCTCTTTCAAAGAGCAAGGTCTTTAGTTTCGATGAAGTCCAATTGATACATTTTTTTTTCTTTTATGGGTCATGCTTTCAGCCTAAAAATATGTATCTAAGAAACATTGCCAACCCAAGGACACAAAGTTTTTCATCTGTAGTTTCTTCTAAAAGTTTTACAGTTTAGGTTTCATATTTTTGTGATCTGTTTTGAGTTAATTTTGGATAGTGTGTAAAGTATGGATCAAGGTTCACTTTTTGTATATGTGTATCCATTTGTTCCAGCACCATTTGTTCAAAAGACTCTCTTTTCTTCATTGAATTGTCTCTGTACTTTGTCAAAAAAAATCTGTATTCCACATGTTAGTATTTCTGTATCTGGACCATCTATTTTTTTTCATTGATCTATTTATTTTCATGCCATCCTAAATTGTCTTTATTACTGTGGCTTTGGAATAAATCTTAATCAGTTAGCAGTAGCTCTCCAGCTTCATTGTTTTGGCTATTCTAGGATCTTTGCATTTCCATATGAATTTTAGCTTTTACATTCTACAAAAAGCATGCTGAGATTTTGATTGGAATTTTGTTAAATAGATCAGTTTAGGGATAATTGACATCTTAATGATATATAGTTTTCTGACCCATGTACATGGTCCGTTTCTCTGTTTCTTTTTAAATTTCTCTCAGAATGTTTTGTAGTTTTCAGTGTACCAGTCTTTGACATCTTTTGTCAAATTTATCTTTAGGCATCTTATGGTTTTTCTTATACTGTTGTAAATGGGAAGTGAAATTTCAAAAATACTGGTGGTTGCTAATATAAAAATACTCTTGTACTTTGATTTGGTATCCTACAGTCTTGCTGCTAAACTCATTCTAGTATCTTTTTTGTATATTCCTTTATACATAGATGATTTTTTTACATAGACAATCATGTCGTCTGTGAATAAAGACAGATTTACTTGTTTCTTTCCAATCCAGATGTTTTCTTTATTGCCTGATTGTGCTAGCTAGAACCTGCAGGCCTTGTATTGCTCTTGATAGTAGGGGAAAAGTGTTCAGTCTTTCACTGTTAAGGATCCTTTTTTGTAGATGCCTTTAATAAGATCGAAGATGTTTCCTCCTTTTTTTAATTTGCTGAGAGTTTTTTTTTGTTTGTTTTTTTTTTTTTTTTTTTTTTTTGCGGTACGCGGACCTCTCACTGTTGTGGCCTCTCCCGTTGCGGAGCACAGGCTCCGGACGCCCAAGCTCAACGGCCATGGCTCACGGGCCCAGCCACTCCGCGGCATGTGGGATCCTCCCGGACCGGGGCACGAACCTACGTCCCCCGCGTCGGCAGGCAGACTCTCAACCACTGCGCCACCAGGGAAGCTCCTGCTGAGAGTTTTTATCAGGAATGGATGTCATATGTTTTTTTTTTCTTTGTATATTGAGATTATCATATGGTGTTTCTATTTTAGTATATGTGATAATTTACACTGGTATTTGAATGTTAAGGCAACCTTTCATTACTGGGATAAACCTCACTTGGTAATGACGAAGTATCCCTTTTATATATGGTTGTACCAAATTTGCTAAAACATTTAGACCTTTTGCTTCTGTGTTCATGAGGGGTGTTGGTTTTTAGTTTCTTACCTTGTAATGTCTGTGTCTGGTTTGGGTATCATGTTTCATAGCTATGTTGGTCTCATAGACCATGTTGGGATGCGCTCCCTCCTCTTCTATTTTTTTGGAAGAATTTGTGAAGAATTGGTATTCTTCTTTAAATATCTGGTAGAATTTGGTAGTGAAACCTTCTAGGCCTGGGCTTTTCTTTGTGGGTAGGTTTTGTTCATTTGTCTTTGCAGTGGTCTGTCCTTTTACTTTTAACCCGTGTGTTTATATTTAAAGTACCCACGTTGTAGGCAACATATAATTGGGTCTTTCGTGACCCCTTTAAACATGAGGAGAAACTTGCTCACATGCCCATCAGAATATTTCCCCTCAGTTTTTATTGTCTAGCACTGTGTCCAAGGCTTGTGCCTAAACCAGTCACTGGGCAAATGGGATGAATGGAACTGGCACGATTGGCTCAGCACAGTGCATCCGTCTCAAGGTGTGGTCCCCACATAGCAGTATCAGCATCACCTGGGAACTCATTAGACATTCACATTGTTTGGTCTTACCCCAAACCTACTGAACCAGGTAGGTTAGAGCTGCCTGCAATCAGGTGTTAGCAATTTGTGTTTTAACAACTCCTCTGAGAGATTTTAATACGTCAAAGATTGAGAACAACTGGCTTAGACTAACCTTCACTTGGGGGTCTAGAGTGAGCTACCCAGTCCTGGAGAGGGGTCTAGAGAGAGCTACACAGTAACAATGCAGAGGTCTGACAGCAAGGAATGGCAAAAGGGAAGGATCTACATAGATTGGTGATAATCTTGACACAGTAGGCCAAGGTGGGACCTAGGAATAAGAGTTTTTAACTAACCAACATACTCTCAATGAAGGCAGGACAGTGGTCCACACTCTAAGGGAAGAATGACATATTAGGATTGCTGTCAAGTTGATTAAAAGAGAGATTTCAGAATCTTCATCTCCTGACAGGAGTCGGCAAACTGTGTCCTGTGGGCATATTGGGCCCACTGCCTGGTTTATGTAGCTGATCAGCTTAGATTTTTACATTTTTGAATGATTGAAAAAAAATCAAAAGAACACTATTTTGACACGTGAAAAGTATGGGAAATTCGACTTTCAGTATCTATAAATAAAGTTTATAGGAACACAGCCGTACTTATTATTTATCGTCGGTGATACTTTGGGGCCGTAGAGGCAGAGTTGAGTAGTTATGACAGAGACTATGTGGCCACAAAGCCTATATATTTACTAGCTGGCCCTTATAGAAAAAGCTTGCCAACCCCGAACTATAAGAATAATTTGCGGGCTTCCCTGGTGGCGCAGTGGTTGAGAGTCCGCCTGCAGATGCAGGGGACACGTTCGTACCCCGGTCCGGGAAGATCCCACATGCCGCGGAGCGGCTGGGCCCGTGAGCCGTGGTCGCTGAGCCTGCGCGTCCGGAGCCTGTGCTCTGCAACGGGAGAGGCCACGACAGTGAGAGTCCCGCGTACCGCAAAAAAAAAAAAAAAAAAAATATATATATATATATATATATATATAATTTGCTAAATACTACATTCCCCAGCACTCTGGGATAGATTACTCGAATAGGTGGTGGACTGGACGATAACAGTAAAAGTGAATAATGAAGTATGTTAGTTCAAGAATACCTGCCTATTAGAATTATGGTCACTTTGCTTGAAGTAGTATTACTTTAATGAGATTTGTAATTAGAATAAAGCTTTATATAGCAAGGTCAGTTACTAGAGCCTGTGATTATAATTTTCTTTTTTTCTGTCAACTGTTGGTTAATTCTCAAGGTAAACCTTTTTGTATAACCCTATCACTGAAAATATTCTAAAACCTACCTTAAAACAGTACATCAATGAGAGAAAACCTTTGTTATGACTTGCAGTGCCCCAGGGTGGTTATTTTGAATCATGCCAACTGTTGTGCAATGGTGTAGATGCTGAAAGTGAACTCTTCCTAAAACATATCTTTGAAAGCTGTTTGGCTTTAGTGAGAAAGAAGCACATATCAAATTTAGTATAGATTTAAGACAGGGGAAATATCTGATTATTTAAGGGTTGAGAGAATCAAACAGCTGACTTTTGTTTTTAGACTTATTTTGTTAAATGCAAATAAGACTTGCCTTGTTTGCCGCATCATGTTTATGTATATTAGCCCAAGTTCACATAAGATTCTGTTGTCAAAGAAAGATGAAAATGTTCACTTCTAGAAATATAAGTGACCTGATCAGATCATCACGGTGCCCCAGGTCAGTTCAGTAGCAAAAGCCCCAGATCTCCGACTCTCTGAGACACGGTTCCATAGTTTTTTGAAGTCCTACTTGCCACCAAGCTACAGAATGTGTCATCTTCTGCCAGGGGATATTTATCTGTTAAAAATGATTTTGGTGTTTGAAGTAATCAAGTGTGAGTTCTGTTTTGATAGAAACTGTTAAATATATGTTGTTTTCTCAAGTAGAAGAGAGGTAATCTCTGTGTAGCTATATAATCCCTATAATGTAGATTTCTTTTTTTAAGGTTATACGTTGGCTCTTCAAAGACATTCCCGTCATCAGAGAAATCCCTGAGCCCTTTGCAGTGGTGTAGACATGTCCTAGATAATCCGACTCCGGAGATGGAAGCAGCAAGGCGTTCCCTGTGCTTTAGACTGGAGCAAGGTAACCGCGAACCCGTACACCTGCATCCTCAAACTCCTGCCACTGTCCACTCTGTTTTGTTGCTGGTTTTGGAATAGACACTTAATTGAAAAACCTTACCCTGAGGTGCAGCTGTTGCATGTGATTCACTTCATATGTTTACACATCAGGGTTTCTCGGTATAGAATATATTTAGTTTTGTGCTTGTTTTTAGCCAGATTTTCAGCTTCTTTTAGTGTTGTAGGGATACATATTATTTTTCTATTTTTTTCTTTCTGTTTATGAATGTACCAGTACATAAAATGGGCCAGTTTTACATTCTCTGGCAATGGTTACAAGGTTGTGTCACTGAATTCCAAGATTAGTAAACTGGAGTTCCACTGGGACCTGGGCATTCACCTTTTGAGTTCCCTAAATGTTTATTTGGATGTGTAACTGGAAGTCCTAACCTTTACAAACTAGGAGATAATCTTCATATTGTATGTAACATTTAATTATGGAGCCCAACATAAGTTTAAGTAAGAAAAATAATTAGGATAGTTGTGGCAGGGGGAAAAAAAAAGCAAAAGGAATGAGTAGTACTCAGCTCCTTGCTATTTTGATAAAGTAGATTAGTACTTAAGGCTGTAATTATTTAGGCTTTTGCTTGTCTCTTAACCTCTTGGTATCTGTTTCATCATCTAGGTACACTTTATTCCATGGATCACTCGCATCCAAATCACACTTGAGCTTGAAAATGGGGTTAAGGGTTAATCTTAACCCTCCAGATTAAAGAATCAGGGTAGCTGAGAGTAGGGCTAAGGGAATCTGCATTGGCAAGGTCACCAGTGTGATTCTTATGCACACTGAGGTTTGAGAACACTGCCTATGAAACCCTTCAAGGATAATGAATGCTTATAAACATTTGGACATGATAAGACAAAGTATAATAGGTAACATTTCTCGAGCTCTTAATTCTGACAGAACATTAAGTTCTTGACATTTTTCATTGTGTTCTAACTGCTCATCTGAGGTAGGTACTACACTCACTTTTAGAGGTGAGAAAAGTGAAGTTGAGAGGACTGTGAGGGCAGAGTGGTCCTTGGAAGCAGAGCCAGGGCCTGGGTCTCCCTGACACCAAAGACTATCCTTAACGAGGATTCCATCCTGCTTTATTGGCACAGTCAACAGTAAATGCGAACAGAAATCTGTTTTAAATATGTGGGGAAGGCCAAACTAAAAATTAGTATGTTTTATTAGCATTTTAACTAAAATGAAATAAGTGATGTAGTAATAGAAAGTTGAAGAGTGGAGTAGGAACAGAGGTGTACTAGGATTAAAACTTTAGTGACAGATGCATGTCTAAGAGGACAACCATCTCAGAGCCAAGACTCTGGTCTTGATTCTGGTCCCATTTCCCTGAGTGGCCCTAAGCAGACCATTATTTTCTCTTTCAAAGGTTGTATAGGCCATCCCTAAGGTTCCTTATTCAAATACCTCTGATTCAAGGACTTTTTACATGTATATTTTTATTTATTTATTTATTTATTTAGGTATATTTTTATGTATGAATTTTGCTCAGTTTCATTTGAAATAAAATAAAAATAAAATTCAAATGAAATTCAGAATTAGAATCCTTTAGTCCAAGGGTCAACGATATGAAAGGGATCAGATAGTAAATATTTTAGGCTTTGTGGGCCATCCAATCTCTGCCGTCACTAGAAAGCAGCCATAGATGCAAACATTAATGAACAAGGCCGTGTTCCAGTAAATCTTTGTCTGTGGACAGAGATTTGAATTTCATGTGACTTTTTTTTTCATGTGTCAAGAAATATATTCCGATTTTTAATTTTGGTTTTTACCTTTTTTTGAAAATGGTTAAAATATTCATAGTTGGTGGGTATTATAAAAATGGGCAGGTTGGATTTGGGCCACTCAGGTCATAGGTTTGCTGAACCCTGCTTTATAGTGCATTTGCACACAAGGTGGGTCTACATACAAGGTTGGTTTAAAAAATAGAGGAGAGGCTATGTTAATTTAATGCGATGTAACATAATATAATTTAAAAATAATCGTAGTTGGTGGTTACTTTTGAGATTTTAGACTAAGTACCTTATTATCTAATTTTCCTTTCATTGGCAAGGGGCTAAAGCAAAATTGTGAGTTCATGAGGACATGAATTGCAGTTTTATTCATAGTGTAATTTATTTAAATTTCATATAAAAGAGTTTGAGCAGAGAACTAGCTTTTCAAATTCAAAATTAGTCTTTTACTAAATTTGTGTATAAATCTAAATCCTTTTTTGCTGTGAGACTAAATGCTTTTGTTCCAAAGATCCATAATCCCATTATGAGATAAGAAGTGATGGATTAGAATAGGTTGTTCAATGGATGAAAAAAAATTTTTTGAAACTTAACATGTTTTATAAAGCAGTACATCTATAGTTTAGCAAGCATTAGTCTTACATTATAAGGAAAAGGGCAAATTCCTACCCTATTCTCCCATGCCCATTTTATTACCCAGATGCAGTTACTTAACAAAAACTATTTGTTCTGGTTTTGTTTGTCTACCCTCTCTTTAAATTCCAGGCTTGTATGGCTATTGCCTGAGTTATCAATTTTAATCATTACCGGTTGGCTTTCTGCTTTGGGTGGTGAAGGTTTCATTTTTAACTCCCTCCCTCCCCCCGCCCCCGCTATACTTTTTCTCCACATATTCCGTCATGTAGCTTTTTACCAATTTTAGGATACATCAGTATGGATTATGATAGCAAGACTCACATCGAAGCCATGCAGTATTTTATCGTTATGTTTCTTTTTTCATTTAACTCTGCTTTTCCGTGAGTTAATTGTAAAAAGACACTTGATCTTCCTGATCCTTGTCATTAATTTACCCTTAGACTCTCCAAATGAAACATCCTCAGTACGGTTAGACATAGACACCCACGAAGGGTTTTTATTTAGTTAGTTTAACCATTTCTCCTGGTGGTGCCTTCTATTCTTACTGCAGTCTTACCTGGTTCTCTGTAGGCCTGTGCGCAGCTGTCATGGTGGGACTTCCTTTTGCTCTCATCCTGGGAATTCCACAGCCTGTCTTCTGCACTGTATCGCTCGTGTCCTAAATGCAGAGACTTCCTTTTCCTTATTCCCTAGTTTAGCAGAATACATTCTCCTGTTGCTTTTTGTGGGGAGTAGAAGTGGAAAGAGGATATGTGGGAGGTCAGTGGTGAGAACGTCATATGTCTGAAAATGTCTTTATCGTACGTTTGCTCTCACACTTGATTGTTCTTCGGGCTACGTGTAGAATTCTAGTTTAGAAACCATTTCCAGCAGAGTTTAGAAGGCAGTGTTGCATTATATTTTAGCGTGAGGATTGCTGTTGAAATCCTGTACCATTCTCATTTTTGATCTTTCTGCTTAAAATACACTGGATATTTTAGAATCTTTTCCTGATATTTTGAAATTGCATTGTGTGTGTGCGTGTGTGTGTGTTAGTTAGACAGTGGGCACTTCCAGCCTGGAAACTTTAGCTCTGCAAAATTTCATGCATTATGTCTTTGTAATCACCCCTCCCCTCCAGTTTTCTCTGTTCTTTCTTTCTAGGTACTCCTTTTAGTCAGATGCTGAATTTCCTGGATTGATGTTCACATTTTATATTTTTCTCTTCTTTTGTTTATTCTTGACTCTTTTTGAGCATTCTGCTTTCTTGGAGATTAAAAAAACTCATCTGCTAAACTCTTTTGCTGCATATTTATTAAGTACCTGCTATGTGTCAGGAACCATTGTAGGTAATGGGGATCCAGCAGTAACGAAAATAGATGTTAAGTCCCTGCCCTCACTGAGTTTACCATGTAGTTTGCAAACTTTCACTTAATCCTTCTGTTTTTTGTAAGATACCCTTGTATGTGTCAGATATCTTAAATCTAGCAGCTTTCTGCTTCAGTTTAAGTGATGAAATCTGATAAAGCAGGGGAGGAGCAGCTGCTTGGGCTGGGGAGGGAGCCCAAGGGTTTTGGTACTCTTCCCATAGACTTTGCAGCAGTCATCTTGTGTTTGTTTCACCATAGAACTCCCTACCCTCTGTGGTACCTGTACCATCAGTTTCAGAACTTTTCCACGTCTTTGTTCACTTATCCCCACTGTGGACCCTCAGACCAGAGAATATCAAAATCAACTGGGTCCATCACCTAATGTTTATCTGTTTTTTCATTTCTAAATAAAATGACTCTTCTTAGTCTGATAGTATCTCCTCTCCTATTTGATATTCCGTGTAGGTTTAGAAGACCTGAGTTAGCTGTCATTCTAGTGTGGTTTTGTAGAAATGAGAGAAGAAATCATAGTTAGTCCTCCATATCAAAGAATTCTTACTGGATTCCAGGTAAGGGGTTCTTTGTCAGGGACAGCTAATTAACTGGTATCAGTTAATTACAGTTTTAACTTAAACTTTATTCATTATATAGCATAAATGTTTAATTGAAATAATGTGTGTCACGTATTTTAGAAGTTTCAAGAAACTCCCTGATAAAGCATTTTCTTTTTGCTTAGACTTCATTTCTCTTGAACAGTCAACATCTTCAAGTAACAGACATCATTGAGCATTTTCTTTGAGACCAGGGTTGTATCTTCATTTGAATATAAATTGCCCAAGGACAGGGACTTGGTTTTTGATCACACCAGCTACAGAAGGGAACCTGACATGTATTAGACACTGTTGCTAAAATAAATGAATTTTTGTTTAATTCTTTATGAACCCAATGTCACAGTTACTACTGTTATAATATCAGTTTTGCTTTTGAATGTTTCAAGATGGGGTGAAGTCTTTGCACCACTTTCCTTACCAGCCCTCTCTTTCTTTCAGAAGAAAGACTGGCGTCACTTGAAGTATCAACTTGCAGCATTGCTTTTCCATTCACAAGCATGCTTACTTTAAAATAATTGGTTTTTACTTACCTTACTGCATGTTGTAGCAAAATGATTAGTGGTTGTACGTGCTTCTCCCAGCCGTTCCCCCCACCCCAGAACTGTTCAGTAAGACCATCCACTGCCATGAAAAGGAGCAGTTAGAGATGAGCTTTGAAGAAAGGTAAAGTTATCCTCTCTGTCTCTTTCTCTCTCACTCTTTTACCAAGGGATAGGTAAATGTTCTTTAACGTTAGCCTGCAACTTCAGATAAGATGCTGCTTATTAGAGAACAAGTATTTTAGATATTTGTTTTTTATTTCCTGACCCTGAAGAAAATTACTCAACAATTAAAGATGAATTCCCTGAGAACATGTGAAGAGTGCCATAGTTATGAGGAGCCAGCGTCTATTTAGTGGGTGGACCTTATGTCCCCTTGGGTCCCTTGGTCTTCCATCCCTTCTTTCTCATTCCCTCTCGTACCCTAGGAACTTAGCCTGTGCTATTTTCTCGGTTGCAAATTAGCTGTCTTCCCTGCCTAAGGCCCACACATCCCCGAGCACATCAGAGTTAAGGGTTTGTCAACCTCTGTCTCTGCAGGTACACGGGGTAGCACTTCTAGAACTGTCCCTAATTGTGTAGTTGCTAACGAGCTCCTTTGGATTATAACTTCCTGAGGGGCCTAGCTCTCTTCTTGTTGCCTACCTTCTCGATTTGGGAGGGTCCTCTACTAACCTTCATTCACATCTGACAGCTTTGTGGCCCTGGCTCTACATTACAAAACTTGGTAAATTATGGGAGAATATATGGGAAGTGTGCAAGTCTTGCCTTGAGGTTGTGAGAACAGGCTGATTAAAATCCTGCCCTTTGAAGAAGGTTTGTTTTTCTGAAGAAAATGATGGAGAAGAAATGTTTTATATGATTTAATTTTATAGGGAGTGAGCACCCACATTATGACTGCCTGTAAGATATTGCTAAAAGAAAACCTTTGTTGTCACAGCTATAATTTTGCTAATTGGTTAAGTGCACTCAAAATACAATAGGATAATTATTTTTGGTGTAGGGTATATATATATATATATATATATATTACAGATGATCAGTATGTATCCAATACTCTTAAATTCTCATAGGGAATATAAATTGCCTTTAATTAAAATAATTAACTAGTATTTTAACTGGATATTAATTAAATTAATTGCAACTTTATTGTGGCTCCTGAAACTTATTTTTCTCTTTTCCAAACTGGTCTTAATATTCAAATTGTATAATTTGTAAAGTCTTATGTACCAAGTAGTCAGCACAGGCAAGTTACTTAAGCTTTTTCAGCCTCTTCTAGATTTATGCTTATTTTATAGAATTGCTCTAATAGGATAAATAAAGATGTTTGTGAAGGAGACATCATAAAGGCTTAAATATTCAGTCTCTTTCCTAATATATTGGAATAATATAAATGGCTTTTTTGGATAATGTACAGAAAGTAATGTTAAAAGTAAAATAACTAATTGCTGAAAGTTAAATCTTTCAGTACTTCTAAATCTACAATCTATTGGTATAAAATTAAGAAAGACTAAACTAATATTTCCTCTTTTTCTTGGTTGGTTTTTCCTTTTTGAAAATGCTCCTAACAATGTGTGTTATGTTCCATTTGGAAGCACCCTGTTTTGTGAACATCTTTTGATTGAATTTTTAACATGTGTTTCCCTTTTTTTCCACGTAGATTAAGCATCTGAGGCTAGGGGGACCTGTACCTCAGTTCCCTTTTGAATTGCCAGTGTTTACTAAGTTTTCAAACACGTTTTAAGCTCTGAATCATTGGTTTCTGTGATGTATTAATTTGAGTACATTTAAATTCCTTAGAGCAAAGAAACTAATTGAACATTTGGTGTTGTAAATGGCATCCGGTTAGCCAAAGCCACACACACAAAAATTATGTAGTCATGTCCATTACAATGTTAGCTCTGAGGGTAGAGATTTGAATCTGTTTTGTTCCCTGCTGTCACCCTCCCAGTGCCTGGAATGTCACCTGATAGGTGTTAAATGCTGATAGTTGAATGAATGAATTTGGGGGAAGGGTTTTTGTTTTGTTTTGTTTAGTTAATTAATTAATTTTTTTGGCTGTGTTGGGTCTTCGTTTCTGTGCGAGGGATTTCTCTAGTTGCGGCGAGCGGGGGCCACTCACTGTCGCGGCCTCTCTTGTTGCGGAGCACAGGCTCCAGACGTGCAGGCTCAGTAGTTGTGGCTCATGGGCCCAGTTGCTTCGCGGCATGTGGGATCTTCCCCGACCAGGGCTCGAACCCGTGTCCCCTGCATCGGCAGGCAGATTCTCAACCACTGCGCCACCAGGGAAGCCCCATGGGGGAAGGGTTTTTGATCTAGTAGTTAGATCTAGTGCCTCAGCCCTACTTGACTCTGTGGTTAAGAGCACGTCACTTGTTCCCAGGGTCTTGCTTATACGTGGGGACGTTTAACAGATTTCACAGGGCTGTTACAAAGATTTCAGGAAATGTTGAATGTGAAATTAGTTTGAAAAATGTGAAGTGCCATGTAAATATGTGGACACATTCCTAATACGCAGTTCTTTATTCAGAGACTGAACCAAAAAAAATACAGGGAATCCTCTTAGTTTGGCTATTTATACAGAACGAAGAGCATTTTTTTCTTTGGGGGAGTGGGTCTGTTTTCTCTCCCTATAAGTAAAGATACTTGGTAGAGTTAGGGATCTCACATTGAAGTTTTATGAGTGTAGTTTATTCAAGAATAGTAGAAAATTCAAGGGGACCTCTGTGGTCTATTTTCTCCTGCTTCTTCTCGGATCTATATGTATTAATATTTCATTTCTGACATGCTTTTCTTCTTCCCCACTTCACCCCTTTAGAATGTAAATAACAAATACCCATAGAACTTTCATGGGTAGCATTAACTCACATGATATTCTAAACTGGAATAAGGCTAATCTAGACTCTTTTGTTAAGTCCATGTCATGAGGCTGGGATGTTAGATAACCAAATAATGATCCAAAAGCTTACCTAAGTAATTTGAAACACCCAATATGTGGCTCAGTTAATTTGGGGCCAGTTAATAAAAGCTTATCTTGCCTTAAGATTCTTGAATGTCCATAACTATTGAATCAGGACAGGTCACATTTGAGGAGTGTGGGTATAGTTTGCACCAATAGTGTAGCTCTGCACACTTAGCTATCTTGGGTCATGTTTCCCTGGGACCATCTCTCATTTCCTCTGGGATGATATACTAAGCAAATGTGAATAGCTATTACCTCTTAGCTGAGTTTTTCTCTTATCTTCATATGGCACCAGTTCCCATTCTTGTCTCAGTTGTTATGATGGAGTGTTTCTCTCTAAATTTAGCCAATGAAGAAGAAAGTTGTCGACTAACCCAGGGCTCTGAAGGTGGCCTTTTTCATTTGTAAAAGCCACACAGATTGAACTGAGACATTAAGAAGCTTATCGAGTGTCTTGTCTCCTGGAGCCTGCCCAGTCTCTCCTTGCGGGGCCCAAGATGCTATCTCTGCCAGCTCGTGTTTCCAGTCTTGAGGTGCTCTGTCACATTTGGAACACAAAATTAAAACTTAGTCTGTGCGGTTCATTTTAGGTAAGCTCTGTAAAGGATTCCCTTTCTCATTGGAAAAGTAATCTGGAATCACACTGAAATTTTTATGCAGAAACAGGGTTTCTTGACATTTGCTATCATCTCTGAGCACTGGAAGTTGACGACGCATCACATCTGTGTGCTTCCATCACATCCTTGCTTTGCTCTTAGGCTCCAAATAGCATCAGTGTATTTGCTTCATTATTAGGGATGATGTTGAGTACAGTAAGTAACAAATAATCAGGGATTGTGTTCCCATGAAAGTCACAGTTTCTATACCATTATATCCAACAACATAGATATGTATTTGCCAGATACTCCTAAACAATTGTCCTTTCCTTTCTTTTGCCAATTATGCATGTGTTTCTATTTGTTTTTTTGTTTTGCATTTCCACCATGATTAGAAAGGTGTTTATCAAAATAAGCAGTAACTTATGACAGTGCATCATGTTTGTTATAATGAACACATAATTGACATGCTATTTTGTTACCCACCCCAGTGAGAAGAAACGATAGAGATTCTCCCAAAGCAGTTGTTTCCTGCTTTCACACTACTCTGATGATTGATTACACTTGCCTTTATGGCAGTAAAGTTTTATTTTGGTAGGTGCTCATACCTGTTTCTTGGGACCTCTACAAAACAGTCAATTTCTGCAAGAATTTGTAGACAACCTTTCCTGAGACCCTGGGCCTTGACCAAAGAGATGATTCAGATGCTAAACCATGAAGTAACTGTATTGAGCACTTGGTAGGTACAGGCACAGTGCTAAGGACTAAGAGTACAGTGGCAAGATGAACTCAGCATCTGGCCTTTGGAGCAAGCAGTCTAGTACAGGGAACAGATGACACAGATGGCAGCTCTCGTTCTTTTTTCTTCCTTTCCCTTAAAACAAGCCTGATGATGTTCATGGACCTGAGTCTGAGGGGTATGGCCAGGAAATGCTTTCCTGAGGATGTGACATATTGAAGAGTCAGCAAAAGCTCAGCAGGTAACTAACTCTAGCAGAGGAGGGCAGGGGAGCAGCTCAGACCATAGGAGCAGCATGTGGAAAGGCCCTGAGATGGGGCAAGACTCACGAAATGAGAGGAATTGGCAGACCACTGGCAGGGAGAAAACCTGAGCTGAGTGATTCTAAAGGAAACTAGAGTTAAAGACTCTGGACTTTCTATTAAGATGGTTGGGAAACCTTTGAACAGTTTTAAGCAAAGGAGTGACATAACTTTGGACAGGAAAGCTACAGGGTATTATCCGAATTGTCTTACAAGACTGACCCTTTTTTGAAATCTGGCAAAATTTGGAGAGTTGAAATAGTGGTTTTAGAAATTCTTTGGGATGTTGCAGTGGGGCTTTAGCAGTTTTTAGGATGATTCTCTTTTTTTTTTTTTTTTTTTGTGGTACGCGGGCCTCTCACTGTCGTGGCCTCTCCCGTTGCGGAGCACAGGCTCCGGACGCGCAGGCTCAGCGGCCATGGCTCACGGGCCCAGCCGCTCCGCGGCATGTGGGATCTTCCCGGACCGGGGCACGAACCCGTGTCCCCTGCATCGGCAGGCGGACTCTCAACCACTGCGCCACCAGGGAAGCCCCAGATACCTATTTTTAAAGAAGGCAGAGAGATCTGATTGAGAAGCAGAGCTCGAGGTGACTTCAGGTGTCCATATTAGATGAGCAGAGGGTGGGAGGAGTATTAGATGAACTTCGGAAGCCTTCTACCTTCCACCCCTAAGATAGAGACCTCCTTCCTTTGTGCTGTTGGGATCTCAGCCACTCTACTGCTGCATGTTCAGGCACGTATGGAGGACTTGCTTATGAAATAATCCACCTGTTTACATACCATCTGTTGTTAGTTTCCTTAGAGGCCTGTTGGGGTAATACCTATACTGGTGCAAAAGAAACTCACGCCAGTTACCTGTATTCAGATGAACTTAGCCTTTATTCATAAATACGAACCAGCAACCAAGTCTCACTTTTTGAGAAAACTAATAGCATGAACAAAATAAACAGGTCAGCTGACTTTGTAGGAAAGAAGTAACTAGGGGAATAGAGAGCTCAGTGTGCTCAGATTCAAGAGAGTAGTAATACAATTTTAAAACAAGAACAGATTGCTGCGAAGAACAGTAGTCATTACTACTTTTAGTCATTTTTAATTTCTTGGAAGTACTGAAAGAAAAATGGAGAGGGCTAAGAACCAAGCTGCTTATCTGAATTAGACAAAGGAATTGCCCCAAAAGAGAGAAAACTGAGAGAAGTTAGGGCACGTGAAGGACAGATCTGCATCCTCTAATCTTTAAGTTTTAGAAGCTGGAACAGATAGTTTAGAGGAAGAAAGAATCAGTAAGTTACGGAAGAAGATCTCTTGGAGCTGAAAAAAGACATGCCCTCGGCCTGAACTGGGAGAGGTGAAAAGAGACCTACCCCTAGGCACCCTGTTTCAATTCAGATTTTCCAGGGTTTGGGAGAATATCCTAAAAATGTTCAAAGGAAGAAATAGGTTATCTACAACAGTAAGAGACCTCAGATATTTCATAAGTAATATTGGATGCTAGATGGGCAATATTGTCTTTAAAGTTTTGAGGGGAAGTTATTTTCAAACTGTGATTTTGTACCCAGGCAAATAGTAAATTGTGGAGACAAGTGGGAGAGGGTTTTGGATCTGCAAAGATTTAGAAAATTTTACTTTATGCACCCTATTCTAATGGCGGGAAAAGTACCAGGAGAGAGGTCCATGAGATCTAGAAACCCTAGGTCACCAAGATGACCTAGGAGAAACCAAGAAAGATAAAATAAGAAAATGATTTGACTCTGAAGGCTTATGATGTCCCTTCCCCTAGTTGTTGGGGTCCAGTGCCAGTTACTTTTCTTTGCTGCGGTCCTTTCACAATGCTCAGTTCTCCAGTTAATTGTACTTACTACACCAAAACACTGAAATGCCATGTTTATGTGGCTTGACATCCAGTGATCACCTTAAAGCTTGTCCGAAGCACAGCTATGGCACAGAACGAAAATACAATAAACCTTGACAGTGTCCAGATAGAACCGTCAAACCGAGGTGGAAGGTAAGAGAGGGTGAGCATGCACGAAATGTCTGAGCTTTTCACCACGGGGAGTCAGGTACCAACAAGCTGGTGCTGGTTTGTCTACTTAAAGTTGCACTTATATACGAATTATATAATTGTCCCCAAATTCCAAAGCAAAACTCCTGCCAGTGGATCTGGTTGTTATAACCTTTATGTATATTTGAATGTTCTTCTACGTGCAGGTATAAAATCATGGAAGGTGGTTAGTTTTAGGGCCAGAAATAGTTTTTGCTTTGTCAAAGCTCCGTTATTTATATTGATATGTTTACTTTCTATTACCCCTCAAGACTAGCAGGTCAGAGGCCTTTTCTGCCACTGGAATGTAGGCCACACACATTGTGTCCCTTCCTGGCAGAAGAGTACCCTAGCCCAGGAGATGCTAAATAGGAAGGATGGTTCAAATTCCATTTCCATCACTCTTCTTTTCAGGAGCTTCTAGTGCTTTCTGTAGCCTCCTGGGCTTGGATTCTTACCACACTGTATAGGTTCAAGGGCAGAAAGACTCTTATTGGTTATCTAGTCTATCCTTAGTGTTCGCTGGGGGGAACCCACTATATTCAAACGTAAGATCATCTAGCCTATTTCTTCATAGAATTAGATTCTGTAGCATCTTCCTTATCTCATTATTGCCGTGTAGAACGTGGAAGTTGTTCCAGCCAGCTGTCACGGCCTGCGTTGTGGCTGTAGTCTAACTTGAGAGCAGCCGTCTGCAATCCACGTGACAACATCGCATGGTTGACAGATTCTTAGGTCACTCTTTTCCCTTGTTCTCTGCAGGTTACATTATTACTTTCACGTAGGCCCTCTTCTCACATTCTGTGGCCATTTCCACTGTCCTTAAATTTGATGTAAGCCATAGCAGTCAGGCCTAAGGGAGAAATGACTTCTGTACAAGGGAATTTTTAAACATGCCTTTGAAGTCTAATTACTACTAAAGTTAGATTTATTTTTAATCTCCCCTGTTAATTGCAGATGGGAAGTCTGATGACGATGGTGACTTGTGAAGTCGTAGCGATCACTCCAGTCCCGGATGACACTGGACTTGGTCCATGTGTGCTTAAAGCTGGCAGCTTATCTTCAATTTTGACCAGTGATGAAGTGGAAACAAGTGGACAATCCACAGAATTTCCCTTCCCCACTCTCATTTTCCAGCTTTACTTTCAGACCATTGTCCTGGTTAGAGAAGACCTGAGAAGGATCCAGTAGTAGCTGGGAGAGAAGGGCATTCGGCATGTGGTCTCGGGGCCGGTTAGGGTCTGAGAAATAGAAAAGGTCTAAGGCCTTACTCATGATGAGGTACTTCAACCAGCTAGATTACTTTAACTATGAAATTCAGACCAAGAATAATTATAAAACTCTGATCCCAATGGAATAAATGTTATCAAGTAACACTCCTTCGTGGTGAAATTTTGTAACTCTCGTTCAACAAATATTAAACATTTATCTGCCAATCATTGAGGGTATACACCATCTTTTAGTTACTTTCAAACCTAATATATTAAACTTAATCCTAATGTTGAAAGTGACTTTCTTGATTAGCTCTAGGTATTATTTATATGTGTAAATGAACTGTTTTATTAGATGTTTTTTGAAGGTGGTATGTAAGTCATGTTTTTATAAATTATTACATTTTGACTATAACTGGAAGTTTAAACACTGAGTATCTACAGTGTTCTGGGATCATAGGTGTATATGTATCATATATATATAAAACATAATTTTAAATCATTACATTTGTCATTGTAGGTTGAATGGACTGAACCTGTGGGAAAAGATTCAAATTAACTTAGTAGGTTTTTCTAGCTGTAATTTGAAGATTGAGAGACTTGGGGGTGATGACTAACTTACTCTGATTAAATAGCCCCTAAGAATACCAATTACACCAATTAAGGACCTCATCTGCTAGTTCTTTAGCCTTTCTCCTTATATCAGTCCACTGGCATGTGCATAATAGCTGAATCCTCTTTACTTTTTGTATGTCTGGGAAAGAGCACTATGATCACCTGTTTCAGAGTAGTAGAAAGGACCTCCTAGATCCCATATGCTTATTTATCAGGACGGGGAGAGCTGTGGAGAAATTAATGCTGCTCAGGTACACCCAGTAAAAAATAGTGGATCAGATAAGCTGCAAGCCATATGTTACTACTTCAGGGGGCTGGCACGGGTTGGAGCCAAGTCAGCAGTGCTTACTTTCTGTGAACTTACTCCAGAAAACCTTTACCTCAGTCTGTGCAGTCAGAGTTTGTAAGAGTGAACCAATGAAATACTGTCTTTCCTAGGGCTCTTTTTTTTTTTTGTGCGGTACACGGGCTTCTCACTGTTGTGGCCTCTCCCATTGCGGAGCACAGGCTCCGGACGCGCAGGCTCAGCGGCCGTGGCTCACGGACCCAGCCGCTCCGCGGCACGTGGGATCTTCCCGGACCGGGGCACGCACCCGCGTCCCCTGCATCGACAGGCGGACTCTCAACCACTGCACCACCAGGGAAGCCCTTTCCTAGGGTTCCTAATTCCCTCGTTTAAGCTTAGTCCAAGCATTTCTGTAGGCTGTAGGTATGTAAAGCTGTAATATAATCACCTAGGAAGTTTGTTCTGGAGAGGATGGTTTGTGAAAATGGAGGTCTTCCTGCCCCGGTGGTTTGTGGGCTTAGAGCAAAATGCTGTCGTCTGGATACAGCTTCCTGCCAATATAAGGAGAACAGAAAGTATTAAAAGAGCTGATGTTGCCTGTCCTTCGCTGATCCTAAACCACTCTGTACCTGGTGTTAGTAAAGGGCCATGTAGTTGCATTCCTCTAATTGTTTGGCTTGGAACTGAGGCCTGCCTACCTGTTGTATAAAAAAGAATGAAAGCGGAAGGATTGAATGATCGTTAATCTCTCCTTGCTTCCTTTTCCTTTACTTTCCGGAACTCTGTGGTAAAGAACATCATTGTTTAAGACCCAGAGATATGACTTAGAAGCTTGTGGTTTTGAAGAAACCATATTTCTTAAAAATGTGTCATTTGGGATGTTTGTTTCCTCTGAGATAGTCTTTGGGTAAATAAGTGAGAACTGTTGACCTATCCTGGTCAAACTGTTGAAAGTTCAAGGTTCAGTACTTTGCTTCTGAGTTGCTGACAGCTGAGGAAAGATTAAGCCTGCGAAATTGTCTAGATGAGCTGTAACGTAAAAAAGCACGCCCATCATTTTGAGAAGGCAGGTTAAACGGCCTGAGTATTAGGAAGAGTCGATCATGTCTGCACTCTCCTTTCTCCCAGCTAGCTTCCAGAACATTTTCCCTCAGAATCTAGAAGACGTTTTTGCCCCAACTTGCTGTAAGTTTTCAGTAGTTTTCCTTAAAAAATGCTTTGTAGGGCTTCCCTGGTGGAGCGGTGGTTGAGAGTCCGCCTGCCGAGGCAGGGGACACGGGTTCGTGCCGCGGAGCGGCTGGGCTCGTGAGCCGTGGCCGCTGAGCCTGCGCGTCCGGAGCCTGTGCTCCGCAGCGGGAGAGGCCGCAACAGTGAGAGACCCGCGTACCGCAAAAAAAATTTAAAAAAAATGCTTTGTAGTTTGTGAATACATGGTGTAAACTTTTGTCTTATACTCGCCACAGCCCTGCCTATTACCCTCTGACAAACATACCTTCTCTTCCGATGAGAACGCTGCAACACGAGGAAGTTACATTGATCTGCTCCAGATCTGAGAACTAGCATGTGGCAGGATGGAGACTGGAACTCTGGTGTCCAATGTCTTTTTAGTCTTTTGCTGGTCTTTATTACAGTATGTTATGAAAAATGACAGTAAAGAAGAATGCTATTGGCTATCGTTGTTATGTCTTAACCCTTGACATACCCTTGCAATAGAATTCTAATCCTGTACATTTATCAGAGGGAATATTACAAAACCTGTATGTATAATAGTCCAAGGGTTGGCAAGTTATGACCATACCTGGCCTTCTGCCTGTTCTTATATGGCCTCTTTCACATTTTTAAACGGTTGAAAAAAATTAAAAGAACAGTAATATTTCATGACCCATAATTTCTATGATATTCAACTCTTGGTATATATAAATCAAGTTTTGTTGGGGCATAGCCATATTCATTCATGTATGTATTGTCTGTGGTTGCTTTAATGCTGTGATGGCAGAGTTGGCAGAGTTGAGTGGTAGCAGCAGAGACCATATGACAGCAAAGCCTAAAATGTTTACTGCCTGGCCCTTTACAGAAAATGTTTGCCAACTCTTGTGTTGGCCTGTTGCTGTGACTTTCATCTCTGACTTTCACAGGCATTGAATACAGCCACCTAGCCCTTCCAGACCCACGTCTAGCTCTTCTTACCAAACTCTTCCCCTAGATCCCTAAAATTCCCCAGTGGCAAATAACCTTCAATCACTAGGGCTTTTTTCCCCTTATTTATGACAAAGGTGGTGTCACTTTGACATTTCCATGAGCAATATGGCCACCACACTTCAGCTGTCTAAACCTAAACCAGCAGGACATAAATGCCCTTTAGAGAATCGTAAAAAGGACACTTGCTAACATCTTCAATTGTCCTGTTTAGGCTTGCCTGTTGATTAGTAGTATCACGGAGATATGCTCTCCAGACTCACCTAGGTGGTAACCTGTGCTTGTCTCAGTGGCGGGCCGGTCATCACTGTTGATACTTGCCAGGTTCTCTATTCCAGCCTCTGCCTTCTCAGCATCTGCAGGTAAGAGGCCACAAAACCTACCTTCACCTCCTGCCAGCTCTGCTGATCCTCCCCATGCCCGCTCTTAAATGTTCCTTCCTTAGGCCTCTTCTCTTTTCCTTCTTGACATTCTGCTTGGGTGATTCCACTCATGCCTGTGCTTTCATCTGACACTTACTTGTTGATGTACCCTGATCCCTTTGTCTCTTGCCCTCTTTCCTGAATTCTGACTCCTTACTGGACAGGAGCACATAGGCCCGTCCTACAGGTATCTTGAATTTAATTCATTGTTTTCTTAAGCATGCTTATCTTCATGTTTCCCGTCTTCGTGGAGGGCATCTGTGTCTTAGAATCCATGGTGTTAGCTTTGCCTGACTCCTTTTCTCCACTCCTTGTGGTCACTGGCTTACCAGATATTTCCACTTCAGCTCGGATGTGGCTTAACGTGTTCTCACCAGATGTTCTGCCGATACTTTAGCTTGGTACCTTGTGGTGTCTCACCAGCTGCACTGTGAAGCCTCCTAACTGGTCCCCCAATCATCAGTCTCTACCCAATTAGTCCATCATCTATCTGTCGTCAGAAAATACATATCTGATCATGACTTTCTCCTTCTCAAAGTCAAGACAGTACTTGAAGCCTCTACTGTACATGGCAGTGCAGAGACGGATCCTCCCAAGCTCTCCAGCCCTACCTCTTCTCCACATATACCCTGTGCTTCAGGCCTAACATCGGCCATTCCCTGCACATGCACTGCTTGTTCATGCCTCCGTGACTTCACGTGTGAGTATGTAGAACAGCATCGTACCCTGGGGGATGAGCTCCTCAACCTTCAAGGGCCATGTTAAACATCATGTCTTCTGGTGAAGTCTTTGGGTTCCCTCAGAGTTGACCATTGTCCTCGCTTTGCGTGCACTTCGTGGTGCTGTCGTGGCGCCTTGTACTCTTGTTACTTGCCTGTCTTTTGCACTACTGGTCTTTAGAAATTGAAGTGGGAAGGATGGGAGAACAGTAACTATATTTTACACAGCTCAGTATCTGTAGCATCTGGCACTGGAGAGCCACCATGGTGGGTGCCTACTCAAATGAATAGAAAAATGAATTTTAGAAAAGGAGGTGGGAACATAGGGGCCAGGCAGATTTCCCAGAATGACTGTGGGAATTGAGCAGGAAAAGAACTTTGTGCTGTGTGTACCTATTGGAAGAGATCGCTCCAGGAGACTGACCTTTATTTTTTTGGTATCTGTTGGTAAACGTTGAATAAAGGAATGATTCTGGGTGTGGTCTGTAAATGTTGGGCGTCTGAATTATTCTGGAGCACTAGACTTTTTTTTTTTTTTTTTTTTTTTTTGGCTGAGGAGTACACAGATAGTTGGCCAGTTCCTCAAAGCAGCTCCTGGTTTAGGGAATGATGGAGAATATAAATTTGGGTAGCTGAGAAGAGCCATGAGCAAGGAGATACAAAAATATGACTTATGTAGAAGGCAGTTCTGTGAGTTTTAGTAAAACAGAACTCAGATTTGCTGTTAATCAGTTTTCATCAGGCTTGTTAAAAACTGCAGAAAGAAAACATTTCTAGGGCTGCTTTAGACTGATTTCTTCACACTGCTGGGATCATTCCAACCTTCTGGAGTGATGCTCCAGATCACCTGCTTTGTGAGAGAGACAAGTAACAGGATGTGGGAAATTAGTGAGCCATGGTCTCTGCAAACTGCAGTTTTGCCTTTTAGAGTCTTATTCTTGGATGAGAAAGAAAACAAAAAAGATGGGAGAAAGTGGAATAGGGCTTGTTTTTAGGATAACTTCCCATGCCTTAGTCTGTTCAGGCTGCTCTGTAACAGAATGCGACAGACTGGGTGGCTTATACATGGCAGAAATTTATTGCTCACTGTTCTGGCCGGACGTCTGAGATCAGGTGCCAGCATGGTCTGGTGAGGGCCCTCTCCAGGTTGCAGATTTCTCCCTGTATCTTCACGTGGCAGATCTCTCTGGAGCCTCTTTATAAGGCACCACTCCCATTCAGGGCTCCACCCTCATGACTTAAGCACCTCCCAGAGGCCCCACCTACTCATACCGGCATCTTTGGGGTTTAGCATTTCAATGTATGAATGTTAGGGGGACACAAAAGAATCAGACCATAGCACCTGGTTAGAATTGTGTCTGTACTGTTAGAAGCCACTAGACAGAGTAAGAGTCCAACCCTCCAGGACTCACCCAACTCAAACCAACTCAGATGTTACACCGATAGTGGGGTGTACAGAAATTCCACTAAACACACTTTCAGCTGTTTTGTATATGGTTTCTTTGATTTTAAGAAATGTTGGCACCTCAAGAATTTGAGGAAGCTTTGTAGCCTTCTTGCATGGTTTACTGCCAACTAGTGTTCCTGGCACAACCCTTCACTTTAACTGTGCATTGTAGGAACTAGCTCATTTAGGCTGAAGCCTGTTTAATCCAGATGTGTCAGTTACTCCGCACAGGACCTGGCCGTTAGTGATATAAAATCATTTAGCTTGAAACCAGAAGATTCACACACATAAAGTTCAACAATTTAGCGGTTACTGGGAAGTATTAACGAAGTGCTCCTACAGGTATATTTCTTCACTGGGCCTCAAGCTGGGCTGAAATGTCTAGACTCACCTTTGTCTTCAAAGATACACTAAATTATAGTTATATTAAGTTTAAGAAATTTGGCAAAATCATTTAGATGTCAAGGTAGGAAAGGTAGAATGGTTTGAAATAGAGGAGTATTAGTGAACCTGCCAAGATTTTGACCACATTCAACATTTATCCGTTATATATATACTATGTGCCAGACGTTGTATTGGGTACTCAACTGGCTCTGTCTATAACAAGGGGAAAGTGTGAAAATGATTATTTCCAGAATAGAGTGTTGCTTTATTTTAAACCCTTTTAGGTAGATGCAGTACTGTCCTTTCGAGGATTATCACTAAGATTTACATATTAGATCAGTTACTCTTTTTCCTTTTTTTTCTCTTTTTTTTTCTTTTTCTTTTTTTTTTCTTTTTTTTTTCTTTTTCCTTTTATGTGAATTAAGCCATACTGCATTCTTAAATTAGATTTTGATTATATGCATGGATATATATATTCAACAAAAATTTGAATATTTGCTATATATACTATGACTGTAGGCAAAGATGATCAAGGCATGGTAGGAGTATCATGGTTTCTGGGAACTTTTGTTAGGAATAATTTTTAGTGTGGAAAATTTAAAAAAATTTAGATTCTTTCTTAAACCTATCCCATTACCTGTCCTTTATGATTTTTCTTGATATTATTATCCCTGGAGCATTTATCAAATTGATTTTTGCAGGGGGGTTATACTTTGCCCAATGATGTACAAAAAATAGCTTCGCAGATATAGTGTAATTTTTTTTTTTTTTTTTTTTTTTTTTTTGCGGTA
>RJWK010016833.1:0-34920 GCA_004363435.1 Platanista minor
ACAATGGAATATTACTCAGCCATAAAAAGAAACGAAATGGAGTTATTTGTAGTGAGGTGGATGGACCTAGAGTCTGTCGTACAGAGTGAAGTAAGTCAGAAAGAGAAAGACAAATACCGTATGCTAACACATATATATGGAATCTAAGAAAAAAAGAAATGTCATGAAGAACCCAGGGGCAAGACGGGAATAAAGACACAGACCTACTAGAGAATGGACTTGAGGATATGGGGAGGGGGAAGGGTAAGCTGTGACAAAGTGAGAGAGTGGCATGAACATATATACACTACCAAACGTAAAATGGATGGCTAGTGGGAAGCAGCTGCATAGCACAGGGAGATCAGCTAGGTGCTTTGTGACCACCTGGATGGGTGGGATAGGGAGGGCGGGAGGGAGGGAGATGCAAGAGGGAGGAGATATGGGAACATATGTATATGTATAACTGATTCACTCTGTTATAAAGCAGAAACTAACACACTATTGTAAAGCAATTATACTCCAATAAAGATGAAAAAATAAAATAAAATAAAATAAAATAGATTCCAAACAAGAATACAATAAGGCTTTTCCATTTTTAGCAAATATGATTATATGCATTATCTCCAGAGCAGATTTATCTTTTTCTGTAAATATAATTCTTGGAAGAGCTTCCTTTATGGAAGGATCATAGAAGTGGGCTCAGGTTTGAGTTTCTCTTTCATACCCGATTTAAGTGAATCAGGAAACATCGTACATCAACATCTGTAAGATTATGCACAGTGAGTAAAATACAGTTCAACTGCTGCAAACATGTTTAGAGTTTTGCTACCATACATACTCTAAAGTGTTCAGAATCACCATGTCATTAGATTATGTTAAAAACCAGTATTTTGCATATATTCCAAAATAATTCTTTATCTGATCTCCAGAATTCTAAAAAAAAAAAACATTAAAAAGATTTCTAATAACTAGATTCAATCTGCTATTGGAATCCATTCAAGAGACTGAGTCCCTTTTTAATGACATTAATATATGTCTGTGGCATTTCAGATATGAAAACAAAAGCTTTATTTTCTTTCTCCATTTTTATATTGAAAAATAAATGATCTTGTGTGCCTAGTTTAATTTTTACTTTAAAAATGTAGACATCACTCTATTAAATCAAGGTTATGATAGTCACAGTAATCATAACCTATAAAATTCCAGTGGCTGAATGACCACATTGGGACACTTGGAATACTATTGATAGGTTGGTGACACAACAAAATTTAGCATTTAAATTGGTAGACTTTGACTAAAACAGATTGCTCTCCATAATGTGGGTGGGCCTCATTCAATCAGTTGAAGGCCTGAATAGAACAAAAGACTTACCTCCCTCAGCAAGAGGGACTTCTACAAGCAGATGGCTTATAAATTTGAACTTCAACAGGAACTTTTCCTTGGATCTCCAGTTTGCTGGCTTACCCTGCACATTTGGGGTTTGCCAAGCTCCATAATCATATGAGCTAGTTCCTTAAAAGAAGTCTCTTTGTATATACACATCCTATTAGTTCTGTTTCTCTGGAGAACCCTGAGTAAGACAACATGTATGACCATCAGGTACCCACTCAGTAGAAGGAACAAAGGGACACAAGAGAAATCTTTGGCAAAGGGGACTGCATAAAGTATAAATGTCTCCTCCATTTCTGTATAAAAATATAAACTTCAAATATAAATTTATTTTATAAATTTATTTTCAAAAGAAATGGGATTTCCTATGGGAAAAGGAGTTGACTACTTTCTATAATTTCAGTGTCCAAGAACTGACTCGTTAAAGAGTATAACCAAAAATTAGATTGCGTTTACTAGTTCACTGCACACCATGGTGTCAAATCCCAAATTTGAAAGACTGAGACAGAGAAGTACTTATCTGTGTCTAGCAACAATGATTCCCCTCAGTTCCTTTTTTTTTTTTTTTTTTGGCGGTATGCGGGCTTCTCGCTGTTGTGGCCTCTCCCTGTTGTGGCCTCTCCCGCTGCGGAGCACAGGCTCCGGACGCGCAGGCCCAGCGGCCACGGCTCACGGGCCCAGCAGCTCTGCGGCACGTGAGATCCTCCCAGACCAGGGCACGAACCTGTGTCCCCTGCATTGGCAGGCGGACTCTCAACCACTGCGCCACCAGGGAAACCCCTTCAGTTACTTTTATAGACACGTTTGTACATATCTTTGCCCTTGGTGACAATAAATTATCATGCCACTCAGTATAATGTGGTGGTTAGGAGTACTCATTCTGTTGTAAGGTCACAATGTTGTAAGGTTAGGTAAACTCTCAAACCTTCAGGTTCCTTATCTGTAGAATAGGAATTACAGTACCTACTCCACAGGGCCAGTATGAGGACAATGTAAATAATACTCTTAACATAGAACAGTTTTTGCTTTTAGCCTCCTTACAGGGCAAGAATGGTGTCTTATATACATTCCTAACCACTGCACAGATCACCCGATTCAGTGCTTTTCATCTGGTCAATTAGTCAACAACTAAAGATAATTGCTACCAATTATTGTGTGCTTATGATATATCAGAATGATTTTTTTAGAAGTCTCACAAAATTCCTTCAAAGCAGGTGCTATTATCCCCATTTTTGGATGGGGAGGTTGAGACTCCGAGAGCAGTAGCTTTGAAGATCATACAGAGAGCTACTTAACAGTAGAGTCGGCATTTAATTCAGGTCTAACTCAAAGCTGTGCTCACTTTGTATTGCAACTTACTGCCACTACCTATTAGATGATTGGTAACAGGCATTTGTTAGTTTAAAAATCACATGGGAAGTTGTCATTGATCATAATATTCTTTCCTTTTATTTCCTTTTCATGGTGCTTGATGATCTGGCTCTGTCACACTTTGGAAGCTGGAAGTCTGGCTGTTATGGCTTGTTAGACAGTACAACAGAGTAAAAGGGAAGGTTATAAAAGTGTGTTCCCTGGTGATTCTTTTGAAGGGAAAATACACTATCTACTGAGCTTAATTTTTAGATTTATCATGCTTGGACAAGATACAAACTCATCATAGACAGCATCTATCTTTCCAGGAGGCTGAAGATAAACAGTGTATGTTCTAAGGATTCTTTCAGACCCCCAGGTCTGTGATCTTAACAAAATAAGAAACTATCAAGAAATTTCTCTAAAATTTTTGAAAATGCTTTCCATTATAGCTAATAAATATTATATTGTTATATTCTGGAGAGATGTTCCCATCTATACTGTTAAACGTTTCTTTCAACTTTTCATGGAACACGGTCCTGCATGCATTTTAAGTTATAGTAAGTAGTATTGAAGATTTTATTTAAAAAGAAATCTTGAAAATATTAATCCGGTTCTAAATATTAGTTGTAGTGTAGAGTGATTTCCTCCATTATCAAAAATATTTCAAATTCAAGAGAGTAAAGCATTTGATTGTTAAGATGTACCCAACAATGTTATCATTAAATAAGCATCATCCTGTATATTAACTCAGGAGACTCTGTTATAGTCTATAGACTAGTTTTTTTGTAACCAATAGATCTGTTATTTTCAAATACAGGATTTTATTACCAAGTTAAATATAAAATCACATTATTATAATTCGTGAGACTGAAGATTACAGCACTTTTCCAAAACCATGATAATACTGCTATTTTTTAAACTGAACTTCTTTAGGCAATATTTCTGCCTTTTTGATTTTGTAAAATTATTCTACATTTTTAAGGGAAAGTAATCATGGCATTGCCTGAAGTGTCACATCAGGTACATCCAAAGGGCAAATGAATGTCATTATAGTGCCTATTAGGGAACTCACTTTGACTAAAGAGGACATCCATGCCCAAAGACAGCTGCTGAAGCAACATCCTGTTTGTGGCAAGGGGCAGGGAAGGGCTTGTACTATTGCTTAGAAACATGGGTTCTCTAATCTTTGGAGGGAAATAGACTTAGATATGGAAATAGAGCATTAAATGGAAAAGCAAACCAATAAAAACAACAAAAGAACTTGCAATTTGTTTGGGGAAATTTAAAATAAGTCCATTTCCCATTAGGCCATGAGAGGACAGAAATTGGGAGTACTGACTCCTGTGCACGGAAATGGAAGCAAACACGGTGATTTTAGTAGTTACATACTGACTCAGACAAGCCTACTAGGCAAGGGTTTGTCAAAGGCCAGTTTTATATCCTTTTTCTGTTCCTAGTGTTAGAAGGGCTTTATCTCAGAACAAATAGATTCTGAAACTAAAGTCACATCCTGTTATTGTAACAGTCGATAACCATCAGGGCTAGAAAAACAATTGTAATAATCCTAAAGACCAAAAGAGAAGAAAGTAGTCTCGTTAGTGAGACTGAAACAAAGACTTTTGAACATAAGTTTTAGTTCAGCATTTGAAAAATTTGAAATTGGCCTATTTTTACACCTCATTGTTTTTCTAATTGAAAAGACAAGCAAGGCACATGAGATGCATTATCTATTCAGAACAGAATCACTCCATTAATTCAACATTCTAGTGAAACCTTAACACTTCTAATTGACAGGAAATGTAAAGTTTAAAATTTGTGGGTGCGATAGCCTGCATTTACTGTGTTGGGATATTTAACAGCTCTCTCCCTACCTTTGCTTCAGTTTCCCCGGAGAGCCCGGCTATCATTCTTTTAACTGAACTAGACAGGGAGGAAAAAAACGGATGTCAGCCCGCTCCCGATGATGAGTGTCACATCCAATTGCCACCCTTACCAAAAGAAATGAAATTAGGTTAAGGGGACAGGTTCTGTATTTTAAAAAATTACCTGCCATGTATTTTTTCCCCAAATGTCAGGTGGTGGCCTCTATTAGAGGTAGACCATTAATCAAACTAATGAGAACGATGGATGTAACCATCCCTTAACAAAGACATAATGCCTCAATGGGAAAGGACTAGAAAGGCAGACTTTTATGAAGTAGGCCTTTCCTCATGAACACTTGGGTTTGAGTCACACCACATGTGCAAATCAGGGCCTCCTGATCCTTAGAACAGCTAAAGAAGAATACCGTATTACTGAATCAAAATGTTTTATTTATGGTGAAGAAAAAAAGAATCACACTTGCTTTGCAACAATCAGGTATTACATAAAACCAGTCTTAATGATCTAAACCTTACTAGTGATCATTCAAGTTTTGAAGAAGCTGCTGAGGACAGAGGAAGTATTTTTAGGGAAATATGATCTTGTAATTAGTGTTAACATGGGGGCTGTTCTTGATCTTTTTGCACATCTCTGAATAATTCTTCCCTAATGCTAAGTCTAGACCAGAAGAAATGGCATGCAAATCAGGATGTTATACTTTCACTACTCAAAAAAAGTAAGAAATTCCTCATCAGACCTTTCCAGCAGTTTATGGCGAGCCTAATGGAAGAAAACAGCAGAGTTGGGAGACAACAGAAAGGATGAAAGTCAGAACATTAACAGACAGTAATTGGCCTTGGCCAAGCCATGGACAGAGACTCCTTTGACCAACTGGATGTCCTGACGAACATCCTTGAACATGCAGAGGAGAAGACCCATGATATACCCAAGAAATGGCATTTCTGAAAAAGTTCACATTTGCAGACCGAAATGATTTTTCAGTTTTTGAGGTTTGGGAAATGCCTATTAAAAAAGTTTATTTAAACTTAAACCTTTACTTAAACTAAAGTTATCCCATGTCAATCTGAGGACAAGCTAAATAGAGGTTTCTATTAAAGTTAGGAATAATATACGATGGTTCTGTTTTTCAAACTAATCAGTGAAATCACTCAATTTTTGTAGAAATTAATCTTTATAAATAATGATTTACATCATTTTAATTGCAGAGTATGCAGTTATAACACATTTCCTGTGTTAATTTCTACAAAACTATATGGTCAGAGAAAGTAGCTTAATATGTGTCAATTTTTTGATGATTAATTATAGATTTTTATGTCTGGAAAAATCAGATTTCATGGTATAGAAAATCACATTGTACAAAATAAATAGGCAGAAATAATAATCAGTTTAGTAAATAGTTAAAATGAAAACTTCTCATTATACTTAGAAAAGCAGAATGAAGGGTAGGGGAAAGTGAGAGAAAAGATAGTGTCCCACTTAATGGACTCCATGAAGACTGTTCTCTAACCTAGGGAAAACAAGGACCTCACTTTCTTCACAGGTACACTAAAACTAAGTAATAATACTAAACTAAGTATTAATGAAAAATACTATCTATTGAGCACCTACTCTGTGTCATACCCCATTCTAAAAACTTATTCAATGCAATTTTCACAACAATCCTATAAATAGATAATATTATTATCCCCATTTTTAAGCAAAGGAGAAAACTGAGGCAGAATGAGATTAAGTTAACCCAATTCACACAGTAAAAAAAAAAAAAAACAACAGTAGAGCCAGATTCAAACCACGTAGACTGACCCTGGGCCCGTGATCTTATTCTCTCTGCCATGGATCTGGGAGCTAGAAATGTTGTTTCCCTCTTCTCTGCTCTAGGGATGTCCTTAGAAGTTGGGTGAATGAAAGGCAAGTGTCCACTCTCAGCTAATCAAAATTCTTCTCATAGTGAAGTGTTTAAATCAGATTGCTTTTCTAACAAGTACCATGGAGTACTGTTAGTCTCATCTACCTAACAGAATAAGAGCTCTTAACTACCTGTACATGATTATCTCTGTTGGTCCTCAGAGCTTCAAACACACACACACACACACACACACACACACACACAGTTATGGAAGTTAAAAGATTGCTGACATGTTTTTCTGGAGTATGTTTTCTGGACAAGAAAAGAAAGCAAAGATTAAAGTTAGTCATTGTCCACTTTATACTTTCTTTGATGTCTCTCTTATCTTTGGGTGTCATTGCACCCCATAACACTATGGAACAATTCTAAACATATTGCTTTCTAGCAGTCCACTCTTTCTTTACCACCACCTACATTCAAAGTTCTTATCCAGTGTTTTCTTTTTAGACTGTACCTTCCTTTCAGAAATGAACTCCTCTTCCTTCTTTGCATATTGCTATTCCTCTTCACCAGTTTTGCCAAGCAAAACTCCTCATCCCTCAGTATGGACTTCCAAATAAGTAACACCAAGGTTAAGAACATTTTACTACAGTGGGAAATAAGGCCTCATTATGTCTCCTTTGGTGTTGAGATTGACTGTTTGGACTGTTACTGAGAATTTGCTAATTGTAGTGCAAAATAAAGTCCTACACAGCCCTGTTAGGAACGTCCTCTGCCATACAAATCAGAATTCTTGCTAAGTGAATCTGTATATATTAGCGTCTATATGTCATTTATTTATCTTATTTATTTTGGGGTAGAACGATGGGGAATTATTTCTAATGCTTATGCTTTTGATTTTATAATGCTTTTTTTCATGTTAACATAGCAAAGAGAGCACTGAAGTGGGAAAAACTGGGCATCATGTCATTCATTTGAATGCTCTAAGTAAACTGTAGGGCGTATACGGAATGTAATCTAGTTTACTATCTTGGAGTTCTATAGTTGTCTATAAAGATCCCAACCTTATTCTTATAAAATTTCCTCAGTAGAGTACACTAAAAAATAACCCCAATCCTAGAGCATTCAAGCGTGAGATTTCTCTGAGTGCTAAGGATATAAAGTCACCTCCGATTCAGAGTTTAGGAGAGGGAAGTCCCTTGGACTGTATGACATCAGGCTACCTATACTTCACCTGACCATCCCTGATGGTTTAGATGAATGTCTTTTTCTTGTGGGCATTTGAAAGTGCTGAGTTGGGCTGTTTGAGCAGAGAGGGGATTTTTCCTAACAGATAGCTTTGGCTATCTACATGAGAGAAAAGGAACATTTTGGCAGGAAGCTACATAAGACAGCAGGATAACCCTGGTTTGAACAAAATGTTTTTATGCAATGTGTTACAGGGGAATTCGTTTGCATGTTGACACTACTGCCCACATATAAGCCCCGACTTATTTCTTGACCAAATGAGATTTTTCCTCTTAATGTCTTACACATACTTAGTATGTCTATTTTCTAAACAATCTAATAAACAGTTTCGATGGCTTATACTGAACCAAGGATTTTAAGCATTGCCAGCAAGAGGTATGCTGAGAAATACAGATTTTTTAAAAAGAGCACTTTATTTTTAATTATTATTTTATTGCATTTAGACAGACATGCTTCTTGTATCAGAAAATAGATAAAACCCCTTAATTTGTATATTTCTAAGTTAATTCAGCATAATTTTGTCAGGCTCCGACTATGAGCAAGGGGCTGTGCATCATCACAGCATGTTGATCTTGTTTAGTAAAAGAGGATAAATGTAGGCACATTTAAACACAAGGTAGATGAGAGAAATATAAGTAAAGTAATATATGGTAGCTCAGGGGACAAAGAGATTACTTCCAGTGAAGAGGAAGAAGGAAACCATTATAGGATGAGCGGCATTTGAGCTGGCTTTAAAAAGAAGCTTTCTTTACTTATTTGTTTATTCATTTTTCTATTTATTTAGTATGGTATAAATTTTAACAAGAAAGGAGACTCTAGATTTAAGCTGTGTGGATTCATTTTCTGGCCCTACCACATAACAGTTTTGTGACTTTAGTCAATTCATATAATAGACTTCCCTTACTTGTAAAATGAGGATAAAATTAGCTCCTTTCCAACAGGTTTCTGGAAGAATAGATATTATTAGTAGGCATGTAGCTGGAAAACAGCAAAGTGTAAGGTGCATAGGCTTTGGAATTAGACAATGCTGTATTTGAATCAACTACCAACCACTATTACTAAACTTTTCAACCTCTCTGTAACACAAATTTTTCATCTTTTAAATGGATATAATAATCCTACTGCATTAAATTGTTGTAGAGAGCAAGTACCAGGTATAGTTTCCATAAAACATAGGCACAGTATCAATGTTAGATAGTAATAACAACAAGAGATGACACTGAAAAGAGACAGTGGGGCTAGATTTTGCCGGGCCTCAGAATCCAGGCAAAATTACCTGGTCTAACGCTATAGACCAGAATTCACAACCATCAGTCTGCCTTCCATATCTAGCAAGAGGTGTGTATTAGAGCTACAGGCACAGATATATATGTCTTTTGTTTCATACACACAGTGTCTTAAAAATTAGAACATTTTATCAAAAAAACAAACAACCCAGTCAAAAAATGGGCGGAAGACCTAAATAGACATTTCTCCAAAGAAGACATATAGATGGCCAAGAAGCACATGAAAAGCTGTTCAATAGGGCTTCCCTGGTGGCGCAGTGGTTGAGAGTCTGCCTGCCGACGCAGGGGACACGGCTTCGTGCCCCGGTCCGGGAAGATCCCACATGCCGCGGAGCGGCTGGGCCCGTGAGCCATGGCCGCTGAGCCTGCTTATCCGGAGCCTGTGCTCCGCAGCGGGAGAGGCCACAACAGTGAGAGGCCCACATACCGCAAAAAACAAAACAAAACAAACAAACAAAAAGCTGTTCAACATCACTAATTATTAGAGAAATGTAAATCAAAACTCCAATGAGGTATCACCTCACACCAGTTAGAATGGGCATCATCAGAAAATCTACCAACAATAACTGCTGGAGAGGGTGTGGAGAAAAGAGGACCTTCTTGCACTGTTGGTGGGAATGTAGATTGATATAGCCACTATGGAGAACAGTAAGGAGGTTCCTCAAAAAACTAAAAATAGAATTAACTTATGATCCAGCAATCCCACTATTGGGCATATGCTCAGAGAAAACCATAATTGAAAAAGATACATGCACCCCAATGTTAACTGCAGCACTATTTACAATAGCCAGGCCATGGAAGCAATCTAAATGTCCATCGACAGATGAATGGATAAAGAAGATGTGGTAAATATATACAATGGAATATTAGCCGTAAAAAAGAATGAAACTGGGTCATTTGTAGAGACATGAATGGACCCAGAGACTGTCGTACAGAGTGAAGTAAGTCAGAAGGAGAAAAACAAATATTGTATATTAACACATATATGTGGAATCTAGAAAAATGGTACAGATGAACTGGTTTGCAAGGCAGAAATAGAGACACAGATGTAGAGACCAAACATATGGACACCAAGGGGGGAAAAGGGGGTGGTGGGATGAATTGGGAGACTGGGATTGACATATATATACTAATATGTATAAAATAGATAACTAATGAGAACCTGCGGTATAGCACAGGGAGCTCCACTTCGCTGTACAGTAGAAGCTAAAACAACATTGTAAAACAACTATACCTCAATTTTTAAAAAATTAGAAAATTTTATATATTCTTTTTCTGGAAAAATTTTCAAAAATAACCCTGAATTCCAACAGAAACACAATCAGCTGGAACTAAGTTCTGTCTGTGTCTTATCTGGGGCTTAGGCATGCCAGGGTCTCTACCACTCCCTATTGTCTTAATTCTCCCCACTTCACTCATGTTGTTACCTACCTGCCTGCCCTTTTAGGCATTTCAGTTTGTGACTTTTCTGGACAATGGGCCACTACTGATTGTATTTTAACTGAGGGTGGTTTGTACAGATATTTTCAGGATTATTATATCTCTGCAATTTGCACATTTGATTTAGGGAAAGAGAAGACTGGAGGTAAGTAAACAGAAGGGTTTCAGTGGTATAGATGAGAAGCAAATAGGTGTCAAGTTAAAGCAGAAATGGCCAGAAATGAGCTGCTGTGAAAGTTTTTCCAAAACTATAATCAAGAGGACTTTGATAACTGATTATTAAAGGACAACAAAAGACTAGTGTTACTATATGATAACTGGTATATTTAATAGAAATGGAATGAGCCAGATTGTGACTAGAGATGACAGAGATTTCATTTTAGGGCATACTGCTGAATTTAGATATTTAAATTTAAGGAAAATTTTAATTATCCTGAGTCATAGTAAAAATCTATGCTGACCCTCAGAAATGTTTGAAGATCCTTAATCGATGACAATAAACCGTGAACCTTAAGGCCAAGGGTGGAACTCTACCTATTCACGAAATCCCAGAGCTTGGCAAAGAGTATGCCCTCAGTAAATGTTTATTGAATTAAATTATAGAGAATATGAATAAGTTTTTATCAGTCTTTAGAACGGTGGCATATTTTGTTTATTGAATTAAATTATAGGGAATATGAATAAGTTTTTATCAGTCTTTAGAACGGTGGCATATTTTCACAGAGCCTGCTCACAAGTTTTCTACAGTTAAAAGATAATAATTTGCCATTTTCAAATCTATAGCATAGTGACTTTTCAGATACACATGTATACTTGTTAATTATTTCATGTGATGACAAATAGGAATTTAATGTGACTTTGCTGAGTGATAATTATAAGAATTGGAATTCTTATGTATTTTAATGGACTTCTATGTTTAGAAGTCCATTAAAAGATGCACATTGGTGTTAAAATTTTCACAGAGACAATTTTGTTGTTTAAAGTGGAGAATTCCAGCAAACTGTGTCTTTGTCTTGAGAATTTCATGAGCTATGTAGTACACTAGGGATTTAATTTATTCAGAGTGGCTGAAAAGAGGCAGAAATGAGGAACTCTCACTAGAGAAAATTGAGGGATAACTGGACATATCTTGATTCTCTTTGGTTCATTCCTCTGTGCCTCTGAATTTACAGGCTTTCTGTTCACAACAGCCAGATCCAGAAAAGGGTCAAGAAACAGGAAGAAAGGAGACAAAGGAAGAAAGGAGCTTCCTGTTATCACAAGCCAAAATTTCTCTATAAGTATGAAAAATTGTCTGTTCTGTCATTGGGAGAGGATTACATTTATGACATGGTACCCACTTTGGTTGTTAGTGTTGCTGGGTGTCTGTTTCAGTATGAATGTGTTTAGTTCACAGCAAAATGGAATAATCATGAGATGTGCAAAAATGAATTACTAGACTTGTGATAAGACTGGTGGTTTTTAGCCCTCAGTGCAAAGGGCAGAATGATCTCCAGCTGATGCTGTTGATTCTGTATTTGGGTCTGTTAGGAATTTGATTTTTACTGAGAATGCTTTCTCTGAAAACTTAATCTAATATTATATCTCTTCACCTTTATATATTCTGTTCATTCTGCTTTGCACTATATTTTGTCAACCTGAAAAAACTCCTATTCACTCATTAAAACCCATCTCAGACACTACATCCTCTTTGAAACTTTCCTTAATTCCTTCCTTCAAAATCAATTTGGTACCTTTCATAAACTTCTTTTTCCACATTTAACATTCTGACCAGATATTACTTCCTCTGTGAGCTCTAGAATTACTTCCTCTAACCATGAGCTCTCATAGTTCAGGCCCAAACTATATTAATCTCTGTATTCCCAGAACCTAGTACAGGGTCTAGAATACAGTAGGTTCTCAATAAATGTATGCTAAATAAATGAGTGAATGAATAAAAGTGTATTTTCTATAACCCCAATATCTAATATAGTGCCTGATAGAAAAGATTTAATAAAAATAGATTCACCCCAATAGCATAAATCAATTGGTCATTCAGGAAATAATGAGAACTATAATCTAAAGTATCAAAATGAGTTGTAACAGCCAAGGTATCTTGGAACCAAGACCCAAGCACTTGTGGGATATAAGCACAAGGTCAGCTATAAGTCTTTGTGTTTACCCTTTCCTTGACCTCTGCGTTTTAATGCTAACATTTAAGCTCTTCCACACTTCTTATTGTTAAATACTCCCCAGTGAGTATCAAGTTTAGGCATGTGGAGGTTCTATAAATCACTTTCATTGCCCAAAGTCCCTTTAGAAAAATGTAACTCAGTCGCGTATTTCCCCATATGCAGTCTGTCAGGTCAAACCGCAACCAGTTTCATTTTCTTTTGATAAACTCAAATCCCTGACCTGCCAACTTCCTTGTAAGGAAACACAGCAATTAGAAGGCAAAACAACTCTTATTCAATCTATATGTATGTGCTGACAAATCACATTTGTATAATCTCTGGGCTTTCCTGATGGACCTTGAAGAAACTTTTTTTTTCCCACTGGTGGGGTTATCTGGAAGACCCTTAATAATATTTTTTTTTCTTTCAAAATGGAATAAATGAATCTGAGGCTCCCTCAGTCCTAGGAGAAAAGCAGTTGATTTATGAAGTGGAAATAGCCAACCCAAGTCTGGAGGAAGTTGCCATGGCCATTTTAACCCCTAGAAGAAAAATTTTTAAAGTTCTTTATAAGATATGGGCAATTGATATTTGGATGATGTTGAAAAATTAATTGAAAAAATGTTTAATATTGAGACCTAGAATGTATTAAGAACAGTAAGCTTATTGTTTTGATTATGTTTAATCATCTTATGGCACAGAAACCATAGTTTTGAATTATGTATTTTTAACAGTCTTAAAATTAATAATGTTCTCTTAAATTTGTATTACATTTTTCTTTAAGGTACTCAAAGCATTTTAGAGGATAAACGTAATATGTAAGCTACCATGAAAAAAATCACTGTTTTAGTAGACGATTAGGGATGGTTACAAAGTGAAACTAATTCCATTAGAAAATAGTTGAATTTACAGAAATACATTCCAAGTATGTACAGAAATGAATGTAAATGAATTTACAGAAATACATTCCACTCATGTTGGAAATTTTATGCTTAAAGATATAATTATGGACCATGATTCCAATAAGCAGATATCATTGTGTTCTAGTCTTCAGTCATACCACATGACCCCTCCACCTAACTCCAAAGATGTCTTTTTACAATTCTGTGTCTTGGCAAGCTGCAGTTGCTACACGTTTACTTCTTACTCCCACCTTTATAAGTCCTTCTAGCTAACAGTAGGGACAGGGTAGGAAAACACAGATATTTACACAGTGTCTATGTTCAAAATACTGAAGTCAAAATAACGAGTAAAAAATAGTGCTATTTTCAAGGAGTGCTTGGTCTAACGAAAAGTTATCTATCCAACTGAGTGCTCTACCAGGAAGTATATATATCTAAAGAGGCACAAGTTCATAAAGAGTTATCCATACAGTACTGAGGGATCACAAGGGAAAAACTCTGCTTGGGGAAGTGACACCAGGGAAAACTTCGTGAAAGAGGAGCCCTCCTATGAGGAAGCACATGATCGCAGATAGAACTGTTGTACCATTTATTTCTTTATCCTTTTATTTCATCCATTTCATCTATTTATTCATTCTTTTAACAAACGTATCCTCTAAAATGTGCCAGATATAGTGATTAGTAAGATTTTGATCCTTGTCCAAAGGAACTCACAGTCTAATATGTCTCACATTATGGAAGCAGAGAGGATGTGCTGTTAACAGTTATGGGCTTAGGTAAGGGAATATAAAGAAAGGTTTCAAAGAGGAAGTGAAGCAGTAATGAGATAAACAGAATTCCAGACTTGTTACAAATACCATCCATCTATCCATCCATTTATTCCTTTGTCCATTTAACTGTTTTTTAAAAATACTCTACATGTCCCTAAGTCCTAGCTCAAATTTCTCAAATGAGAAATTCAGAATCTAGGGGAAACCCTTAGTGCAATGTAAATTACTTTATTTTTATCAGCATTGGTGTCATTGGGATCTGCTGGCACATGGTTCACATCATCATGAGTTTTTTAAGGTAGAATAATTAGTGCACAGTATTTTATGGTGTAATGGAAGGAGCAGGAGTGTTGGAGTCAGAAGAGCTGGATTTCCACACACACACCTGTACTGAGTTTAGGCAACTATCTCAGACAGTTTCCTCATCTGGAAAATGGAAAGAACAAAGGAGACAGTACAGTGATGACTTGTAAGCAGGAAAGTGTAGTAAAAATGGAGGTGGTTAGTGATTCTTTCCCTCTAACTTTTGAGTGTAAAAGTCCAGTATTGGGCTTCCCAGGTGGCGCAGTGGTTGAGAGTCCGCCTGCCGATGCAGGGGACACGGGTTCGTGCCCCGGTCCGGGAAGATCCCACATGCCGCGGAGCGGCTGGGCCCGTGAGCCATGGCCGCTGAGCCTGCGCATCCGGAGCCTGTGCTCCGCAACGGGAGAGGCCACAACAGTGAGAGGCCCGCGTACCGCAAAAAAAAAAAAAGTCCAGTATTGCATTTGAATACAATATAGAATCCAGTGACGTAAAAAAGAACACAGATATTGAAAAATGTCCTATGTTCGAGTTCAAAAGAATTGGGTTGTAATCCTGGTTCCAAAACTTCACTTAATTTTCCTGAACCAGTTTTCTTACCTGAAAACTATTCTGACCCTTGGTTTGACCCTTGGTCAAAACCTCCTTGGTTTTGTGAGACAGCATATATAAAAATGCTTTATAAATTATAAATTCTGTAGAAATATATGGTACTGTTATTTATCTCTTGGCTATGATAAATTAATTCTATCCAGCTTGGTTTCAACAAAATTTACATTTTCCCTCTATATCAAATATTCTATAAATTCTATGCTGCCCTATAATTTCTAGAGAATCTAATTGATCAGATGATTTTTTACAAAGGCTTTCTGTAGAAAGTCTTTCTTATTTCCTTCCTTGAAAAGCTAAAGAATCTTGCAGGACTTCTTTTCCCTCAGAATATTCTCTAGGGCGTTGGATTTGGCAGCCTTCGTTTTTTCCTTCAACTCTTTAACACCATGTGTTATAATTTGGCTTTCACTTTCTTCTATCCTAATTTCCATTTTTCTAAACATATTTTCCCTAGTGTTCGGCTGAAGTGGCGGTCATTAGTGGTCACCCTCTGCAGCAGCACAAACACATATTTGACTAGTTGATCCTTCAGATCAATAGCCTAGAGAAGTACTATTGAGATGTCCTTCTCACACACTTATCCAAAGCTCACAATGGAATATGCTTTTCTTATATTTATTCTTCCTTTTTAATATTCCTTTCTAAAGCTCAGAACTCTATTGCTCAGACTGCAGTTTCCAGCTATTCTTGCAGGTAAGTTTAAAAAGGCATGATGGCTTTTACATTAGATTAAACAGACTGCTTGCAGAGCAATGCATTTGTGTAGCCATCTCTGAACTCATCATGTAAAACCTGCACTTCATGGATTTTAATGGGAAATTATTACAGTGGAAACTTGCTAATTTATGCTAGTGATGGAGATTCCTATTTTAAATTGCAGAACTTCTCAGTGATAATTGAAGAAAAGTAAAGGAAACAGAATGTAAAGGAATTTAGCCATTTTTTCCCCCCTTTTTCAGACTGCCTGCATGTTCACAATGGGACATTCAAATCACAGCCACCTTATGGAAAACAAATGAACTAACAAAAACACTTTTTTTTTTTTTTTTCACGGTACGCGGGCCTCTCACTGCCGTGGCCTCTCCCGTTGCGGAGCACAGGCTCCGGACGCGCAGGCTCAGCGGCCATGGCTCACGCGCCCAGCCGCTCCGCGGCATGTGGGATCTTCCCGGACCGGGGCACGAACCCGTGTCCCCTGCATCGGCAGGCGGACTCTCAACCACTGAGCCACCAGGGAAGCCCCAAAAACACTTTTAAATCCTAATTAGTAAATACCTTATGACTAGCCTGGCAGATGTTTATGAAGCAAAGTTATACAACACAAATATACTTGCATAAACATAAGAAAGAATATTTCATTCCATTTTTAAGTGACATAATTTTATTGCCCTGAATTAAATGAAAGTGGTATTTAATTGGAAATCAGGTCTCTGTGGTTATCATTGTTATCTTTTTACCACCTGCACTCATCCTTCTAACCGCCTCTTCTCATGCTTGGTTCCTGATATGTTTACTAGGAGCTCTCTAACTTCTTGCCTTGTTCCCCACCAGTGTGCTCTCAACTAAGCAGTCAGAGAAAAAATCCTTTTAAAATGTAAGTGACTTAGTCAAAATCCTCCAAAAGCTTCCCAACTCACTCAGAATACAAGCCAAAGGACTTATGATGGCCTAAAAGGCCCTACACGATTACTTGATACCTTCTGCCCATTAGTTGATCTCCTACCTCTTTCTCCCTTACTCATTCTCTATGCTCTAGCATATTGGCCTCTCTGCTGCTGTTAGAACAATCCAAGCATCCTCCTATCTCAAAGCCTATGAACGTGCTGTCCTCTCTGCTGGTACACTCTTTCCTTAAAAGCTGCACGACTTGCCCTCTCATCTCCTTAGTGCTTTACACAAATATTACCTTCTTAGTGCCTTGTCCTCTGATCACTCTATCTAAAAAATACCCTGTTCTACTTCCCCCTCCTGGATTTAATTTTCCTTCCTTCCTCCCTCCCTCCCTCCCTCCCTCCCTCTTCCTTCCTTCCTTCCTTTCCTTTCTTTCTTTCCTTTTTTATGAATAGAAAGATTTTACTGAAACCCTCCCTAGTTATGCATTTACACAGATGCATCTGTTTTTGTCCTGCTATCACAGAATGTAGATCTCTGATTTCTACACATGTGGCTTACCTGGATAGTTCTGGGACATGAATACACCAGCATGACTGTACATTTCTTTTTTTTTTTTAACATCTTTATTGGAATATAATTGCTTTACTATGGTGTGTTAGTTTCTGCTGTATAACAAAGTGAATCAGCTATATGTACACATATATCCCCATGGATTTATTTTTATTCATACTACTTCCTAACATGTAATCCAGAGGTCAACAGACATTTCTGTAAAAGTACAGATGCAGGCCATAGAGCCTTTGTTGCAAACACTCTGCACTGGCATTGTGACACAAAAAGAGTCATAGACAATAGGGGAATGGAAGAGCATGACTGTGTTCTGATAAAACTTTACTTACAAAAACAGAACGTAGAGCACTTCTGGCTCACAGGTCCCAATTTGCTGACCCTCATTCTAACATAATTTGTATTTTACTTGTTATCTATCATCTGTTTCTTGCCACATTTTGGATGTAAATTCCATGAGGCCAAAGGTTTGCCTCACTGCTCTATCACCACAGCCTACAATAGTACGTAGATAGTAGGTGACAGTAAGTTAGTTGTTCAATAAAAACGTTTTATTTATCCATCTAAATATCAAGGTAATGGCTCACTTTCTTGAATGAGGACAGTAGAAAAGGAGGACCTCTCTCCACACCCCTGTTCCCATTTCTCTCGGAAAATAACCCGAGGACCATCTGCCATACTCACAATGATTAATAAGGGAGACAGAGATGCCAATAGTCTGTTTCCAGATTCCTACTGCTCTGCAAATTCTTGAAATATGCCTGAGCATTCCCTTCCCAATTCTGTCCATCCAGGGCATACATGACCCTGCTATCCTTCTGGGTGCACCAAGAAGCTCATAGCCCTATGGTACACGTAATCTTATGCGGCTGGGGGAGAGTGATAGAAATACTCATGAACTATCCGGGAAGGGGGAGTTTGTGAAGGCAACACACTCTTGCTTTCTTTCCCTCTTGCACTTACTTCTGAGAATGTGACTTCACAAATCCTTTAAGAGTTAGGAGGGATCATTGCACAACACAACCATTCTTTACATTACTGTCTCTTTATAGTGCTTTCTTCAGGGTCCTGTTCACAATCTTTGCCCAGTAGATCTTGTGGACCAGCTGATACTGTCCAAGCATGGTGGCAGGTCATTTTTAGAGCACTTTATGTTTCAGGAATGTATGATTCAAGTTTACTGTGTGGCTATATTACAGTAACTCTTTAACCCCAGCATCTAATTAAAATACTCTTTAAATTCACTATATTACAATTTAGATTATTACAGAATACAGTGAGAGACAGTAAGACTTGGAATTTACTATGTGCAAAGCAAAGAACTAGATGTCTGGGATGAGTAAGTACAAATAGCAAAGCTATATGAAGTTTCAATCCCACTCATGAAACTATAGAGGGGTAACATATTAGAGTTGAAAGTCTTTAGAGATTTAAATTATACCTCTGTTGTTTATATACAGATTAAGAAACTATGTCCCTCAAAGAATAAACAGTCTCCCAAGTCACAGAACATCTCTTTTGGGAGTGGGGAACATATGGGCATGAAAAAAATTGGAGATTATTTTTATAGAATAGCATATCTATATAATCAAATTAAAATAGTATAATTGGGCATCCAATGAAACCAAAAGTGGAAAGAGGCCATAGAGAGGACAACTACTGGTTTGTTAAATAGTAAAAGCTAAGAAGTTACATTCTTTCGACTATGGTTTATTTTCATCTTACACCCGGAAAATGGATGACTACATGTGAATTGTAAAATGTTTTGTGGAATCTGCATATTGAGAAACAACATAGCTTAATGCTGTAGATCACAGATTCTGGAGCCAGCAGCCTTGACTTTGAATCACAGCTTCAACACAGAGTAGCTGTATGATCTAGAGCAAGTTCCCTAGTCTTTTTGTGACTCATTTTCTCCACCTATAAAATGAGGATAATAGTAGCACCTACTTCCTAGAGTCATTGTGAGAATTAAATGTAAAACGCTTAGACGAGTGCCTGGCAAACAATAAGCTCTATACACTATTATTACAATCTAACGGGGTGGCCTGCACAGCTCATTGGCAGGGTTTGGATTGCTTACAAACTTTTTCCAGGCACTGAAGTGCCTACATGCATTGCAAACGACTGAGACTGGAATCAGATTTCCAGGCCCCAAATCCAGTTGTCCAAAGACTTACTCTCTTCCCATGCTCTCCTTCAACACCAATGAGAGCAGAAGAAATAGATCTGTCTTCATTTTTTTTTTTTTTTTTTTTTTTTGGGCAGTACGTGGGCCTCTCACTGTTGTGGCCTCTCCCGTTGCAGAGCACAGGCTCCGGACGCGCAGGCTCAGCGGCCACAGCTCACGGGCCTAGCTGCTCCGCGGCATGTGGGATCTTCCTGGACCGGGGCACGAACCCGTGTCCCCTGCATCGGCTGGTGGACTCTCAACCACTGCCCCACCAGGGAAGCCCTTGTCTTCATCTTTTAACATTAGCACAATCCAGTAAGTAATGAGAAAGGAATAACTTTGCTAAGAAAGATGGCTAACCTTTATAGATAAACATTATTTGCAAGCATAAAATGAAATTAATTTTGGATTATTACAGGGGAGACATGAGTAAACTGCAGTTATTAGGGCAAAATGCACTCATATTAATTCAAGTTAGTGAGTAACTATCACTGCTTCCATTTTTCTTTTTAACCATTTAAGAGGTCTGACTCAATAGAGTTGAACTGAATGAACCAGATTTCATGCCATGAAAGGAGAAACCATGCATTTAGATAAAGTAGACTCTGCCAGGAGATCATTTATAAAAATCATACCAGCAATTCTAGGACATTATGTCAATTTTACACACACAGAGGTGACAATCTGAAGAAATAATTTATTTAAGACAAAAGACAATATATCTTAATATTTTAATTTGTGTGTGTGTGTTTTCCCAAATTATGTGTAATTCATAATATTGGCTTAATTTTTTCAATATGAATAACCATCAGATTTTTTGAATGTTTATTATATTCAGGTGCTCCTGAAATTATTTCAAAAGTCACTTTCTTAAATCTTTACATTGTCTCCTCCAAATGTACTAGGTAAGGAAACTTGAACAAAAAGAGACTAAGGATACATCTAGGAAAGGGCAAAAGAGGGACTCAAACCTAGATGTGTTGACTTTATACCTCACACTCCTAATTCTTTATATTACAAAGCTATGCTTAAGTTCCCCTTCCATTCTTGTTTCTAATATGCCATTATTCACCCACTTTAAAAAATTAACATGAGATAACCTCTCACTGTCCCTCACTCTCTTTTCCTAGATGTCTCTTATCCAAAACTGTTCTGGCCTAGTGATTTTACAAACACATCTCAGCCTGCTTCCTGTGTTAGATCTTAACACTGCTTGTAGTTCCTCTACTCTGTACTTCTATTAAAGGGTTGGTGGCTTTCCACTCTATTCCTCTATTCTGTGTAATTTGCCTTACATTTTAGATTATATTGCACTGAAATCAATCAGTTGACATATCTGTGTGCTTCTCAAAGGAGGGGCATACCTTTATTCATCTTCACAGAAACATCAACAGCTAGCACGATGCTGAACACATAATATACCCTCAAAAAATGTATTTGAATACATAGGTGAGTGAAAAAGTATACCTCTTTCTTTTCAATTAGAGTTCCTACACATGGTTATTAAGTTCCCAGAGCAGGTGGATCCTCCTCAATCAGGAATACTCCCTAAGGGAGGATAACTTTGACTAGTCTGGCAACGACCCAAAGTGATGATTATATGTAATGAACAGGAATATTGTCCATGATTAATACGGCATTAAAATACCAATTCTTAACATTTATTATGTGCTAATTACTTTACATATGTTACCTTATTCAATCCTCCCCACAACATTTTAAGGTGGTATTTTTTTTTCATGTTTCTATAGATGAGAAAACTGAGTCAGTCATGTAAATAAATTGCCCAAAGTCACACAGCAGAGCTCAGATACTACCTCACATCTCTCTGACAAGAAACTGTGTTCATATGACACTAAATTATATTCCGTCCCTGGTTTCTCCCTCAGTTATGGTGGGCAGCATGCACTGACAGAATGACCACATGATTGCCAGAAAGCTATAGTAGCAAAAGGCTACCTCGGGCCACAGTTCCATGGTATCTCCTATTGACATTACTCAGGCCAAGTGATTTGCAATTATTAAGACCATGCAGCTTATCCCCCTTGTAGGCTACAGGCATGCAGTTATTGGTCACAGATGTACCCTGAAAGGGAGGTTTTGTTCTGTTTCCCACTTTATCCCCAGGGCCTAAAGCCTCTAGCATTGGCTAGAGTTTAAACTTAAGAATAATGTGTATAATTTACTGGCTTTCACTACAATTTGATTACATCTAAAAATTAGAAGGTCATCAGGGGAAAACAAGAAAATGAATTTCTCTGTGAGGAAATTGTGACTAAAGTAATTTTTCGTGATACGTTGATGAATGTTGTATAGTAGGTAAAAAAGTGGCAGGTACCTTTTTTTTATATCCTTAATTTATTGACACAAGTGCCCTCCAGCCTCCAAAGCACCTTCATCTGACAGAAATTAAACAAAATTTCAAAGGAAAGGGCAACACAAGACAGGAGCTATTTCCAGTGCTGAAATAGAACAGGAACCATAACAATAAACAGAAAAATCCTTCCAACAAAGCACACAATAAATAAAACATCAAAAGCACAAACAGAAGAACTCAATTAAAGTAGAAAAGTTTTCAGTCTTCCCCTGAAGGACATAAATACTATTATTTATTATTTATATAGTGCTCTAGGTGCACACGGTTTATATACCAAGTTGAATATCATACAAGCAACAAAAAACAGTGTCCTGTAGGGCTTCTGATTTAGGGACACATTGAGAACAGGAGGACTGTATAGACTATTTCATACGAAGAAAAGCAATGTACTGAAAACAGTTCAGTGAGCCACTTTTTAGAGAGGACAGTTTCTAATAGGTTTTTCAATGATGAGAAGTTCAAAGTCAGATCTGATTTGGATGTTTGCATTACTTTAACAACTAATAACAAGGTGAATAAAAGATGAAAAACAGCAGGAGGGATAAAATAATCAGAACTTTCCAGTGGTGGTTTCTTGATTCCCCATCTTCCTTATTTTCAGCATCAGTTCCCCAGTAGATCAGTTCTGAAATGTTTTTCTAGCCATGCCTGTAGGCTTAATAGAGCTTCTCCAACAAGTCTGTAAGCACCTAATCCCCTGGATCCCTTTGGGTTTAAAATATCTTTAGTGGTTTCTGTTTCTGGTACTGAACAAAGACATATATATCTTAAAACATGTCTTATGGATAATACTATTATAGTCTATTGTTCTTCTTCTGTGTTGAAAGCGTTATTTTTAAAATGCCAACATTTAAAATATACCACAATTTTTCTAACCCAGGTTTGACATAACTTCGTTTTCTCGCATATGAGCATTCACAAAAAAGGGTGCAAAAAAGAAGCCTTTCCCCATAAAGGAAAGGATGAGGAAGAGGCAAAAGAGGCAAGTTAAATGCCAGTAGTAGTCTCTTTTGGGTCAAAAAAATATATATTTGAATAATTTAAAAATCTCTAATTGAATACTTTAAAAAATATGAGAAGAATACTAAAATAACCCCTAACTCCCTTAGCAATTATTAGAAAAAAGAATTTTGGCTTCAGAGGCAGAGTTGGAATTGTTTTTGACATGATCTTCCACAGCATATCATATACATCCATTATAATGTCAGGAAGAATAGGCTAATCAAATAATAATGAAGAGCAGACACTTTCCCAACCATTTAATTCTTTTAATATTTTAGTAGTCAAAAAGTGATAAAAGGCCATATCTATTGTGAATAATGTAAGCTGTACTTTAAATAATGACACAAATAACTGACCCTACCGAGTTTCATACATTTTAATTAAAATGATGGAGATATTAAATTGTTTCTTAAAAAATTTCCTCCAGTATTCCCTCCAATATTCCTCCTTTAAATATTCTATACTATGTAGTAACTCACCAATGTTGCTGACAGTTTATAGATTTATCCTGAGAGGACAAGATTGCTTTTATGTTTAGCTTGTGGCTGATTGTGGTCAGTAAATAATACTTATGAGAGAAAATCTAGTATATTTTAATAACTGTTATATATTTTATAAATAAATGTGTTGAAGAGAGATAGGATAATGGGATGCTTTCTGGATTCACTGTCAGAAGATAAGTCAAGGTTCTATACCTACAATTATGAATTTGGTTAATCATTTAACCTTTCTGAACTGTAGTTTCCACCTCTGAAAAATGGGAATATACTTCCTTTTTATTGTTATGGTTAAATGAGACAGAGTAAATGAAAGTTATTTGTGAGGCATAAAGGTCATACAAATGACAAATGTCAGTATTATTTTGCTTTAGAAAGGGGAAATACGGAAAGAGAGATACATTATCCTTACCCTAAAGGAGATTTAAATCTACTGGAACGGATAAAATTAACCAAAAATTGTAAACTATTATGTCATGTAAAAAATGGGGAAGGAATTGGGGTTGTTTAAATTAGAGAAACAATATAGAGGTACTTTACGCTATTTTAAAATATTTGAAAGTTGGTCAAATAGGAATAGGGGTAGCCTTCTCCTTTGGTGTTGTGTTAAAGGACTCTCATGATCAGAATGGCCATACTGTAAAATAGAATAACTTTCTATCCATGAAAACAGTCTAGCAGTGAATTGAAAACTGCCATGCATGCTAAAATCAGAAAGGACTGTTTAATTGGATATGGACATATAAGTCACCTTCCAACTTTAAAAGTGTATGATCTCTTCAAATATGGACAAACAATATCAAAATATCAACATTTGTTCATTTTTTCACAATAGGTCTCTACATTTTAATGTCAATTAGTCATTTTACATTCAAGCAAATAAAGGAAAGCACATAGATTGATTTGAAGAAAGCTTATTTAGGGAGGCTCCATTTTTCTTTAAACATTAAAACAAACAAACAAATAAACCAAACCCTCTACCCCTTTCTTAGAAGATATGGTTTTAAAAATCCAAATCATTAGTAAATGATTAGTAAAATTCAGAATCAATTAGGGATGTTCTATTGGATAATGAAATGAAGTGATGATAAGATTTCTTATAGAAAGATGATTTCTATTTGATACTCAGAGTCAAGGACAAAGATACAACTATAAAAATACTGAGAAATATTAATAAAAAATAATTTAGAAGTATGGGGAAGGGATGAGAAGAGAATGTAAAAATAATTAAAGTGCTTTACTTCCTTTGAAAAGAAATGATGATGAAGCTCAATCTGGAATAGAATTTTAAGCAAAGAGAAAGTAAGTTTAAGAAGCAGTGGTGGGCTTCCCTGGTGGCGCAGTGGTTGAGAGTCCGCCTGCCAATGCAGGGGATGCGGGTTCGTGCCCTGGCCCGGGAAGATCCCACATGCCGCGGAGCAGCTGGGCCCGTGAGCCATGGCCGCTGAGCCTGCGCGTCCGGAGCCCGCACTCCGCAACGGGAGAGGCCACAACAGTGAGAGGCCCGTGTACCGCAAAAAAAAAAAAAAAAGAAGCAGTGGTGAGGAAAGCAAATTTTTGAGCTATAGAAAGAATTTTTCTTGATTTGGAGAATCCAAATTTGTGTTCATGAGTTTATCATTGTCAATAAATAATTTATCAAAGTACATGCACACCACCATAATCCTATAATGAGAAACTGTATAGGTAAGTGCTCAAATTAGTAGCACTAAGGACTAATAACATAGACATTCAGTAAGGAGAGAACAAAGAGGCTGAGACACCAAGGGAAGAATTAATGGGTTTGGTGAATTAACCTGGTCTTTAAATAATAAGAGCTACCAACTTCTGAGCACAACTGTGTGCCAGGCAGGGGAAGATCCAATCTTTTGAGGGGCTTTATGCAATTTTGGGGCCCTTATGTAAGAAAAAGAACGTAAAATTAGAAGAACAAAATTCAGAAACAAATTAAACATTTATAAAACTTGAACAAAATCAGAAACATCCCAAATCCAGAAGAATTATAATATTTTTATTAACTGATTCACCTCCATAATACTTTTCTTCTATACACTTAACTAGATATGTTTTGCCTCTTACATGACAGTTACTTTGTAATATCATTTTCTAGAAAGAGAAGAGAAGATTATTCCCAATTTTCCCTAAGCAACATTCTTCAGATTTGATTTTATTATTATTGGTTTAGGATAATATATGTCAGCAAACAAACTCAGCATTGGGTTTTTTTACTGAAAATAGTTTAGGATTATTATCAAATTTGGAAAAAGCTATATCAATTTTCTATCAGATACAGTCTGCTTGATACCAGCTCTTTACTCTTTGAATTGAGGACATCATTAAACAATTTGTGATCTATGTCTTCTTTCTAGTTGTACATGTGAGTTTTACATTATCTTTGTCAATGTCATTATTTCATGTCTAATCAGCAAGAAATTTAAATCTCTTTCCAATGAACTTTTAAAGTCCAGTCCTCCTCATTACTTAGTAGGAGTAATTTTAGAAGATGTTTTCATGGAAATAACTAAAAATAACTACTAAACACAGAAGTAATTGTGAACCACATAAAAATATCCCAAAATACTTCAATCAAGTGAATCTCCAACTCACTTTCCATTTAGGTGGCCACTCCAATGTCTTCTGACACAAAGGAAAGTGTAGAAAGACAAAGTGGTCTTAATCAATTGAGGTAAAATACCTTCTCTTCATAACTTTCATAAGTTAAGTTGCAGATATATAAATACATTGCTGTCGTCCCTCCCAGGGCCGTGGAAACCACTGGTACAAAATAGGGCCTCTAAACCTTAACTTTCATTAGCTTCACAAAAAATCCACTTTTGTTGCCAAGCAATGTTTTAGGTACTTTCTATTATGATCTTAGCAGCATCAAACTGCTCCTAGTTCACTGAGAGCAACATCCTACTTCTGAAATGCACTTTTATTCCTTCTTCCCATCCCTGCCTTTACTTTGCACTCCTCCTACCCTCTTCCTTACCCTAACATACACATACATAGTGTCTCTCTGTTTCTCTCATTCACACACACAGGATGTCAGCCTTTTTATCTAGTTCACTCCTCCTTAGCCTTAATGTTTTAGCATAGACATCAATTTCTCTTAGGAATATCCCTCATCTCCAAAATCCTAGTTAAGAGCCTCCTGAGTCCTCTGCATCCTTCACCAGTTTCTATGAAGGCAGGATCCTTCCATGACCTGTTCATAGATTAATACTATTCAGTATCAAGTAGAGTTCCTGGATTAAAATACTTGTTATGTAAATACCTGCTGAATGAGTAAATATATAAGAGGAAGGATTCTAGGAGAAATTAGGTAAACTAGCTATTTAAGTCAATTGATACAGGTCCTCAAAACCTTAATTATATATAGAGAGAAACTGATAAATATAGGTATGAATAGTGAGGCCATAAATTAAATCTATACTAATATGGGTAAAATAAATGAATAATTGTAAAATAGAGAGGAAAAGTCCTAGAATATAGCCCCATGGATTAAAATAAATCTTAGTGGAAAATATAACAGACAAAAGTGATTACCTTACGAAAATTCTGGAAGAAAGACAGATAGCCCATAAGGGAAAGGCAGTTAGTCTCACATTTATTTAATGTGATGGATACTGATTGCTAGATAACACTGACAGTGCTATATAAAGCTTTTAACATATCATGAAAAAACTCTAATGAAATTTTTGGCCAATCCAATATTTTTCAGGTAGTAGTTGGAAATTTGCCTAGATGATATATTTGTGTAGATAAAGATTAAAATATGATAGAAAAACATATGGAACATATATTCAGGTTATAAGAAAATAATTGCTGTAAAGAATATTTTGATTTCTTTTTCCTTCCTTTCACTTAATAATGAAGGAAATATTATCATTTTTCTGACAATCTGTGATATGTAACAGTAGTCTTAATATATTAATAGATTTCCCAAACTTGTTTGGATAGTTTTTGTGAAGTATTTGTTAGAAATTGAACATTCGAAACATATTGGCACTGCAAAACATACCACCTGCTTTAAATATTTTCAGACACAGGAATGCAATATTGACAAAGACCTGGTACAAAAGTTTAAAATTTTCTTTAATTTTTTAACTCTAAAAAAGTGTTCTTTATTATTTTTACATAACAATGTTGGACACATCAGACTTAAAACAATTTTCTAACACCTACTTATCCACCTGTCTTAATCCAGGTCTCCAGAAATGGCCCCTAAGAACAATATACACATAAAAGTAATTGATTAAGAAAGTAGCCAGGAAAGAGAACTTCTCAATCAGATAAAAAAAATCCATGGATAAAATTATATTAAATTGTTAAATATTATAATTTATCTCAAAGATTGGGAACAAAAGAAGGATGTCTACTCTAACCACTTCTTTTTTTTAATTTAAAATTTTTATTGAAGTATAGTTGATTTACAATATTTCAGGTATACAGACAAGTGAGATATATATATAGATAGATAGATAGATAGATAGATAGATAGACATAGATATAGATATATATGTATAAACTTCCTTCTTTAGAACTGCTCTTGCTGCATTCCATAGGTTTTGGATTGTAGTTTTTCATTTTCATTTGTCTCCAAGTATTTTTTTTTATTTCCTCTTTGACTTCTTCAGTGATCCATTGGTTGTTTAGTAGCATATTGTTTAGCCTCCACATGTTTGTGTTTGTTGCAGTTTTTTCTCATAATTGATTTCTAGTCTCAAAGCATTGTGGTCAGAAAAGATGCTTGATATGATTTCAATTTTCTTAAATTTACTGAAGCTTATTTTGTGGCCTAGTATGTGATCTATCCTGAAGAATGTTCAGTGCGCACTTGAAAAGAATGTGTATTCTGCTTCTTTTGGGTGGAATGCTCTATAAATATCAATTAAGTCCATTTGGTCTAATGTTATTTAAGGTCTGTGTTTCCTTATTGATTTCTGTCTGGATAAGCTGCCCATTGATGTAAGTGGGGTGTTGAAGTTCCCTACTATTATGTTTCTGTCAATTTCTCCTTTTATGTCTGTTAATATTTGCTTTATATATTGAAGTGCTCCTTTCCTGGGTGCACATATATTTACAATTGTTATATCTTCTTGGCTTGATCCCTTGATCATTATGTAGTGGCCCACTTTGTCTCTTGTAGTGGTCCTTTTTTTAAAGTCTATTTTATCTGATGTAAATATTGCTACTTTGGCTTTCTTTTGATTTCCATTTGTGTGGAATACCTTTTTCCATCTCCTCACTTTCAGTCTATATATGTCTCTAGATCTGAAGTGAGTCTCTTTTAGAAATGGGTCTTGTTTTTGTATCCATCCAGCCAGACTGTGTCTTTTGGTTGGAGTGTTTAGTCCATTTACATTTAAAGTAACTATCAATATGCATGCTCTTACTGCCATTTTGTTAATTGTTTGGGATTTGTTTTTGTAGGTCTTTTTTCCTCCTTTCTTCTTTTGTTCTCTTCTCTTGTGATTTGATGACTATCTTTAATGTTATGTTTGGATTCCTTTTTCTTTTTTTGTGTGTGTATCTATTATAAATTTTTGGTTTGCAGTTACCTTGAGTTTTTTGTATAGCAGTCTAAATATACATACATACATGATTGTTTTAAGTTGCTGATCTCTTAATTTCAAACATATTTTAAATACCCTGCATTTGTACTCTCCTCACCTAATGATTACTCTTACTGATATATTTTACATGTTATTGTTTTGTGTATCCCTTAACTGCTTTTGTCTTTTAACTTCCCTACTAGCTTTGTCTGTGGATGATTTCCTACCTTTGCTGTATGTTTGCCTTTACCAGTTAGATTTTTCATTCCATAATTTTCTTGTTTCTAGTTGTGGCCTTTTCTTTTTCACCTAGAGAATTTCCTTTAACATTTGTTGTAAAGTTGGTTTGGTGGTGTTGACATCTTTTAGTTTTTGATTGTCTGTAAAGCCTCTGATTTCTCCAACAAATCTGAATGAGAGCCTTGCTGGGTAGAGTATTCTTGGTTGAAGGTTTTTTTACATTCATCACTTTAAATATACCTTGTCACTCCCTTCTGGCCTGCAGAATTTCTGCTGAGAAATCAGCTGGTAAGCTTATGGGAGTTCCCTTGTATGTTATTTGTTGCTTTTCCCTTGCTGCTTTTAGTATTCTCTACCTTTAATTTTTGTCATTTTGATTATAATGTGTCTGGGTATATTCCTCTTTGGGTTAATCTTATATGGGACTCTCTGTGCTTTCTGGACTTGAGTGATTATTTCTTTTCCCAAGTTAAGGAGGTTTTCAAATAACAGCTATTATCAAATATTTTATTGTGCCCTTTCTCTATCTCTTCTTCTGGGATCCCTACAGTGCAATTAGTGTGGTGGATGTTGTCCCAGAAGTCTCTTAAACTGTCCTCATTTCTTTTCTTTTTTTTAAATTCTGTTCAATGGCAGTGATTTTCATTACCCTGTCTTCCAGCTCACTGATCCGTTCTTAATTATTTAGTCTCCTATTGATTCCTTCTAGTGTATTTTGCATTTTGGTTATTATATTCTTCATCTCTATTTGGTTGTTCTTTATATTTTCTATCTCTTTGTTAAAAACTTCTAACTTCTCATTCTGTGCATCCATTCTCCTCCTGAGTACTTTGATCATCTTTATGATCATTACTCTGAACTCTTTCTTGGGTAGATTGCTTATCGCCACTTTATTTAATTCTTTTCCTGGGGTTTTATCTTGTTCCTTTGCTTGGAACATATTCCTCTGCTGCCTCATTTTGTCTAAGTTGCTATTTTTATTTTTATGTATGTGGTAGGTTAGTTAAGTTTTTTAACTTTGGATAAGTGGCCCTCTGTAGGAGGTGTCCTATGCATAGCAGCAGTACACTCCCCTCTTGTCACCCAAGCAATATGCTCTAGGGGTTCACCCTAAGTGGGCTGAGTTGTTCCTTCTGTTGTGGCAGGTTAATTTTGTGGGTGGTCTCCCAGGCCTTTTATGGATGCTGCTAGCTGTTGTTTAGTGGGGCCTGGTCAAGGGGTGCCTCGCTGTAGAATCCTAGGGGGTCCCAGGGATAGCGCTGGCTCACTGGTGGGCAGAGTCAGGGTCCCAAAGTCTCTGGGACTGTTGCCCATACGGTGGCAGGTGAAGCCAGATCCTGGAGTTAGTGCAGGTTTACTAGAAGGCAGAGGTGGTTCCTGAAGTCTGTCTGCAAGGCCTAGGGATCCCAGAGCTCATGTCAGATCATTGGCGTGGAAAGACAGTTGGTTTCTGACACAGTTGGGTATGGGGTTTGGGGTGTCCTAAAGGTTGTGTTTGCCTGCTAGTGGGCCAGGCCAGGGCCCAGCTGATCCCATGGTAGGATCTGACCTGTGTTGTGGGATTGTAGTTTTCTTGCTTCTGGTGTCTGCCCCCTGGTGGATGTGGCTGGTCTAGAGGCTTGGTCAGGCTTCTTGGTGGGAGTGGCCTGTGCCTCGCCACTGGTGCATGAAGCTTGGTCTCAGCCCCCTGGTGGGCTGGGCCATGTCTAGGGGCAAGCCCAGAGGTGGCTGTGTGCTCTTTGGTCAGCCTGTCTGCTGATGGGTGGGGCTGTGTCCCTACCCAGTTAGTTGTTTGGCCAGAGGCGTCCCAGCCTGCAGGCTGTTGTGTGGGGCAGGCCTTGGTGCCAGTGAACCAGTATGTCAGCCACCAATATCAATGGTGTTCATGTGGGTGAATGTTCCCTAGTATGTCTGCCATCAGTGTCTATCTCCCCAGGGTGAGCTGCAGCCAACCCCTGACATCTCCAGGAGATTCTCCAAGACTAGCAGGTAGGTCTGGCCCAGGCTCCTATCAAATTACTTCTTTTACCCTGTGTACCAGTGCGCATGAGATTTTGTGTATGCTATTTAAGAGTGAAGTCCTTATTTCCCCCAGTAGGGCTCCTGCAATTAAGACCTGCTGGCCTTCAAAGCCAAATACTCTGGGGGCTCATCTTCCCAGTGCCAGACCTCTGAGCTGGGGAGTCTGTTGTGGGGCTCAAAACTCTCACTCCTGTGTAAGAACTTCTGCAATGTAATTATTCTTCCAGGGGGTATGGGATTTGATTATTTTGAGAGTCTGCCCTCCTACCTGCCTCATAGTGGTTCTTTCTTTATATCTTTAGCTGTAGAAGATGTTTTCTGGTAGGTTCCAGTCTTTTTCATGGATGGTTGTTCTGCAGATAGTTGGGATTTTGGTATGCTCAACTCAGGAACAGCCAGATGGAAGAGATGCAGAGGACAAGGTATGTGGAAAGGGCTCAGAGCTTCCATGCACTTTTCAGGCATGCCATTCTCCCCGTATCTCCATGTGTTCACCCCAAAAGTTTACAAATTTAAAAGATTAAATATAAGTCATTAAATAGTTCATGCACAATTATATTAGGGGATTATATAATTAATAAAGGACATTCAATAGGTTTAAAAAGACAAGTAGTTAATTCAACAGAATGTACTGCATCAAACCCATCTCAGAAAATCTACCACTTAAGTGCACCTAAAGCAAAACATCATTGTCCTTCTGCATATCACATCTCTTCAAAGCAAGTTTTAGGCAATATTTTATAATATAATTAGCATAAGATTAATTCAGAAATTCTTTAACAGTTGAATATACTATAGTTTGTCACTAGTTTTATGACATCTCCTATGATTGCCACCATACATTTTTATTTCCACTAAATTATTTGGTAGGCCAGAGTGCTGAAATTTATAGACCACATAGACTAAAAGTCCAAGGTTTGTGCTGTGGAAAGTGTCTGATCCTATGCAAGCAATGTTAAGAGAGTTTGCTGTGACTAACACTTCACACAATTCTTCTCAGAAAGAATAAATTGATATCTCTTTTATTCTCAAACAGAAATAGGTCATTTGAGCTCAACTTAATGGAAAAAAATTCATGAATGAAACCTAATAGAAACAGGAACCCTCTGTAGCAGAGAAAATAAGTTTACTATAAAACAAATAAAAGAACCACACATCTGAATATAAATAAAAACTATTTTGTTGGCAGTAAATAAGGTAATGAGATTTAAAGCCTTCATTACCACTCTCAAGGTTTCAAAGTCTGTTAGGTTCTTATTTACCTAGAGTTTAACTCATCATGCCTTGGCATTCCAATATAAAGCATGCTGTTTCATGACTGGTAACAAATGTACAACTGACAGGGTTGCTTAATATGTATTCTGGGCTTGGAATGAACATTAAGCAACCACAATAACCAACACACCACGTGAACAAGTGTGTGGTCTTAAGTCAATCCACTCACATTTTGACTTTTCTTATGGCACTTAAAATGGTGCCATCATAAGTGCCCTGACAAGGCAAAATTATCCCAAAGCATTGTAGTCCACACACAAACTCTACCTGAAATACCGTTTTATCAATTTACAGTGTAAAAAACTACTGGAATTTCAGAGGTCTAAGATTTAGATAAGCCCTTCCAAAATGACTACATCACACTTCTGAGACCATTCCTAGGGCTACATCTTTTCATGTCTCAGCTTAGCAGGTCACCTACATTTGTAAACCTACTTAAGTGGCACTTTATAAGATATACCCTGCACTCCCAGTCACTGAAACTTTGAAGGTAAATAGTAGAGTACCTGTTACTCTTTTCTTATTTATTTATGATTTTTCTTTGTTTTTCCTAAGTTTTATATTATTTATTTTTTTTATACAGCAGGTTCTTATTAGTTATCCATTTTATACATATTAGTGTATATATGTCAATCCCAATCTCCCAGTTCATCCCACCACCCACCCCACCCCCATGACTTTCCCCCCTTGGTGTCCATACATTTATTTGTTCTGTACATCTGTGCCTCAATTTCTTCCCTGCAAACTGGTTCATCTGTACCATTTTTCTAGGTTCCACATATATGCGTTAGTATACGATATTTGTCTTTCTCTTTCTGACTTACTTCACTCTGTATGACAGTCTCTAGATCCATCCATGTCTCTACAAATGACTCAATTTCATTCCCTTTAATGACTGAGTAATATTCCATTGTATATATGTACCACTACTTTTTTATCCATTCATCTGTTGATGGGAATTTAGTTTGCTTCCATGTCCTGGCTATTGTAAATAGTGCTGCAACGAACATTGGGGTGCATGTGTCTTTTGGAATTATGGTTTTCTCTGGGTATATGCCCAGTAGCAGGATTGCTGGGTCATATGGTAATTCTATTTTTAGTTTTTTTAAGGAACCTCCATACTGTTCTCCATAGTGGCTGTATCAATTTACATTTGCACCAACAGTGCAAGAGGGTTCCCTTTTCTCCACACCCCCTCCAGCATTTGTTGATTGTAGATGTTCTGATGATGCCCATTCTAACTGGTGTGAGGTGATACCTCATTGTAGTTTTGATTTGCATTTCTCTAATAATTAGTGATGTTGAGCCGCTTTTCATGTGCTCCTTGGCCATCTGTATGTCTTCTTTGAAGAAATGTCTATTTAGGTCTTCTGCCCATTTATTGATTGGGTTGTTTGTTTTAATATTGAGCTGCATGAGGTATTTATATATTTTGGAGATTAATCCTTTGTCCGTTGATTCCTTTGCAAATATTTTCTCCCATTCTGAGGGTTGTCTTTTCCGTCTTGTTTGTAGTTTGCTTTGCAAAAACTTTTAAGTTTCATTAGGTCCCATTTGTTTATTTTTGTTTTTATTTCCATTACTCTAGGAGGTCGATCAAAAAAGATCTTGCTGTGGTTTATGTCAAAGAGTGTTCTTCCTATGTTTTCCTCTAAGAGTTTTATAGTGTCCTGTCTTACATTTAGGTCTCTAATCCATTTTGAGTTTATTTTTGTGTATGGTGTTAGGGAGTGTTCTAATTTCATTCTTTTACATGTAGCTGTCCAGATTCCCCAGGGATAGGAATTGATAGGGATTACACTGAATCTGTAGATTGCTTTGGGTGGTATAGTCATTTTCACAATATTGATTCTTCCAATCCAAGAACATGGTATATCTCTCCATCTGTTGGTATCATCTTTAATTTCTTTCAGCAGTGTCTTATAGTTTTATGCATACAGGTCTTTTGTCTACCTAGGTAGGTTTATTTCTAGGTATTTTATTCTTTTCATTGAAATGGTAAATGGGATTGTTTTCTTAATTTCTCTTTCAGATTTTTCATCATTAGTGCATAGGAATGCAAGGGATTTCTGTGCATTAATTTTTTATCCTGCTACTTTACCAAATTCATTGATTAGCTCTAGTATTGTTCTGGTGGCATCTTTAGGATTCTCTGTGTACAGTATCATGTCATCTGCAAACAGTGATAGTTTTACTTCTTTTCCAATTTGTATTCCTTTTTGTTTGGTTTTTTTTTTTTTTTTTTGCGGTATGCGGGCCTCGCACTGTTGTGGCCTCTCCCGTTGCGGAGCACAGTCTCCGGACGCGCAGGCTCAGCAGCCATGGCTCACGGGCCCAGCCGCTCCGCAGCATGTGGGATCTTCCCGGACCGGGGCACGAGCCCGTGTCCCCTGCATCGGCAGGCGGACTCTCAAGCACTGCGCCACCAGGGAAGCC
>RJWK010016834.1:0-34919 GCA_004363435.1 Platanista minor
TTTTGCGGTACACGGGCCTCTCACTGTTGTGGCCTCTCCCGTTGAGGAGCACAGGCTCTGGACGTGCAGGGTCAGTCAGTGGCCATGGCTCACAGGCCCAGCCGCTCCGCGGCATGTGGGATCTTCCCGGACCGGGGCACGAACCCGCGTCCCCTGCATTGGCAGGCGGACTCTCAACCACTGCGCCACCAGGGAAGCCCTAGGAGGATCTTTTTTGATGTTGCTACTGTTACTGTTACTCTGATGCCTGCCTCTTTAGGTTGGGGGACCTTGGGGGAAATACTGATTCATAGATGCATAATTCTGCAGCTAAGTAAGCACAGTGTAACTTCCCACTCTGCTCCCAAGTTGCAGCAGCTAGAAAGAAAAACAAGCTTATCTCCCTCCACGGGTACAACTAAATCTCTACAGAGAGCCGTGTTGGTCCTACTCAAAGATGTCCGTTTTCCCCTCACTTTATGAAGGAATTATGAAAGTGTTCCTTGCTGAGTTGAGTTATGTCCTGAAACTTTTCAAGAAAACTTAAGTCTCTCTGGATTTGCCCAACTCTCTTGAAGTCTGTAAAACTGGAAGGAAAGATAAAGATAAGGTTGCATAAGCTTCAATTAGTTTCTTTTCAAACATCCACAACTTTATGCACATAAGAGGAGTAAGCTCTCATTACTTGCTTGGAATATAAACATTGATAACATTTTCAAATGTATTTTTTACAGAAGGAAAATATTTTTATACTTTAAAAGTTTCATATTTGGAAAGTTGGAAAATAGGTTCTCTGGCTTCTGACTGTGCCTCCCTTTTTTTTTTTAACCAAACTCTAAGGCACCAGTTTTTCAGCCCTGATACTCCCTTCCCCTCCACCAGTCACCCCCAAAGGTATGAAGTAAGAGCCACTAGGGTTACCATACACAAAAATCAACTCAAAATGGATCATAGATCTAAATGGAAAAGCTAAAACTTTACAACTTCTAAAAGAAAACATAGATGATATTTGTCATGATCTTCAGTTGACCAAGAGTTCTTAGAAGAAACATCAAAAACATAATCTATAAAACAGAAAAATGATAAACTGGACTTAATCAAAATTAAAGTCTTTCACATTTCAAAAGACATTGTTAAGAAAATGAAGAGATATACCACAGACTAGGAGAAATTATTTGAAATCATATATCTAACAAATGACTTGTGTCCAGAATACATATAAAGAACGCTTTCAATTATATAATAAGAAGAAAACACAACCCAATTTTAAAATGGGCAAAATATTTGAATAATTTCATAAACAAGATATGTGAATGTTTAATAATCACATGAAAAATTGCTCAACATCATTAGTATCTAGTGAAATGAAAATTAAAACCACAATGAAATACTACTGTGCACCCGTGAGATGGCAATAATCAAAAAGCCAACATCAAATGTTGGTGAGGGTGTGGAAAAACTGGAACTCTCTCATACATTGCTGGTGGAGAGGTAAAATGGTACAGTTACTTTGGAAAACAGTTTGGCAGTTTCTTTTAAGAGTGAAACATAAACCTAACTATCTTATGCAGCAGTACCACTCCCAGAAATTTACCCATTTAAAACATATGTCTATATAAAGACTTGTATGCAAGTGTTTATAGCAGCATTGATAATAGCCAAAGTAGAAACAAAACAAATTTCCATCAGCTTGTGGATGGATAAATAAAATGTGGGATTTCCATGTACTATGGAATACTATTCAGCAATAAAGAGGAACAAACTATTGATTTGTGCTAAAACAAGGATGAATCTCAAAAACATTATGCTAAGGGAAGGAAGACAAATGCAAAAGATTACATGATTCCATTTAGACTTACATGATTCCAAAAGTATGAAATGTCCAGAAATGAAAAATTCACACAGACAGGAGGCAGATTAGTGGTTGCCTGGGGCTAGGGATGGGAGTGAGGACTGATGGCAAAAGGGCCCAAGGGAACTTTTTGGGATAATGAAATTGCTCTAAAACTGGTTATAGTGATGATTGCACATTCTGTACATTTAATAAAAATTATGGAATTTTATGGGTGAATTTCATTGTATGTAATTATACCTCAATAAACTTGATTTTTAAAAACTTTAAAAATAAAGAGCCATTAGGGTCAGCAAGATATGTCTGTGGCTTTCAAAGAGGAATTATTGGGACTTCCCTGGTAGTTCAGTGGTTGGGAGTCCTCCTGCCAACACAGGGGACACGGGTTCAAGCCCTGGTCCGGGAAGACCCCACATGCCGTGGAACAACTAAGCTCACCACAACTACTGAGCCTGCATTCTAGAGCCCACAAGCCACAACTACTGAGCTCTCATGCCACAACTACTGAAGCCCACGCACCTAGAGCCCGTGCTCTGCAACAAGAAAAGCCACTGCAAGGAGAAACCCACTCACCGCAACAAAGAGTAGCCCATGCTCGCCACAACTAGAGAAAGCCCGCGTGCAGCAAGAAGACCCAATGCAGCCAAAAATAAATAAATAAAATAAATTAATTTTTTTTAAAAAGAAATTATTTACTTATCTGATAAAAAATATTTCAAGACACCCATTAGATTGGTAAGAAGCTTATAGTCAGGTAATACCACATGGTGGTGAGCATATCAGTCAAAATGTGCTATGATCTGGGCTTCCCTGGTGGCGCAGTGGTTGAGAGTCCGCCTGCCGATGCAGGGGACGCGGGTTCGTGCCCCGGTCCGGGAAGATCCCACATGCCGCGGAGCGGCTGGGCCCGTGAGCCATGGCCACTGAGCCTGCGCGTCCGGAGCCTGTGCTCCGCAACGGGAGAGGCCACAACAGTGAGAGGCCCGCGTACGCAAAAAAAAAAAAAAAAAAAAAAATGTGCTATGATCTATGACAGTACCAATCCCAAAAGATCAGTGGCTTAAAACGGGGGTCAGCAAACTTTTTCTACAAAGGGCCAAATAGTAAATATCTTCAACTTTGTATACCACCTGGTTTCTGTCTCAACTACTCAACTCTGCCTAGACAAGACATACAAAAACTGGCATGACTGTGTTCCAATAAACCTTTTTTTTTTTTTTTTGCGGTACACGGGCCTCTCACTGTTGTGGCCTCTCCCGTTGCGGAGCACAGGCTCCGGACGCGCAGGCTCAGCGGCCATGGCTCACGGGCCCAGTTGCCCCACGGCATGTGGGATCTTCCCGGACCGGAGCACGAACCCGCGTCCCCTGCATCGGCAGGCAGACTCTCAACCACTGCGCCACCAAGGAAGCCCTCCAATAAAGCTTTATGGAAACAAGCAGTGGGTCAGATTTGGCCAACAGGAGAGTTTTCCAAGCTCTGATATAAAACATCAATGATTTATTTATAACTCATAGTTAATGTTTACTGTCCAGTCAGCTGGAGGCTTTATACTCCATGTTATCCTCACTGCAACCCAATACAATGAAGAATTCACCATAGGGATCATTAAAGTTCACTGAGGCAAAGTCCAGACAATGTGATGAATGCCTCACTGGCCCTTAAGGCTCTGCTCACATTTTATTGTCTAAAATGATCTCATGGCTATGCCTAACTTCAAAGGGAATGGGAGAGTGCAAGGCCTCCACATGCCTAGAAGGCAGAGAGCTGGAAGTCACTGGTGAACAGTACTCAAGTTACTGCAACAGAGGACATAGGGAAACGTGAACTCTCATGCACTGCTGGGAAGAGTGTCAGCTGGAAAGCCATTTTGGGGAATAATTAGCACATTTAGCAAAATTAAATATAAGTTACAAACCTCAAATTTCACTCTTAGGTGGGTACCCTACAGCATCTCTCACATAAATCCACTAAAAAATATAGACAAAGATGTTCACTGCAGCATTATTTATAACAGAAAAAATTAAATGCAACTTTAATGTCTATCAATAGTGGAAGACATAGATAAATTATGATGTTTTTCATAAAATAATATCATACATACCAGGATCAATGAAAATGAATTACTGTATCAGTATGACTATATCTAAAGAAAGTAGTTTTGAGTAAAAAAGTAAAGTTACAAAAAAGAACATACACAATGATTCCATTTATGTGAATTATTTAAAACACATTGTTTTTGGAGACATAATATAAAGAAGGGGGCACACATTAACAATGCCTATCCCTGGGGAGTTTTGGGGGTTAAGGGGGTTTCCAATGTGTCTACAATGTTATATTTCATTAAAATTATCTGAAAAAGTTATGGCAAAATGTTAATATGTACTAAATCTGGATAATGGAAAATACAGGTTTCTGTTATTAACTCTTGTATGCTTGAAATATCTTTAAAATAAAAAGAAAAATAATTACCGCAGCTAATGTATAATTTTCAACTGAGAGAAGTGTCACGGTGATATTAAATGACACGAGAGAGCGGGCTGAACTAAGAACAAGACAATGAGTTGCCCTTACAAGAGCATCAGCTACAAAAAATGAGCCACAAAGGAGGACAAACCAACATCAGTGGCTGAGCAGTCTGAAAGCAAAACAGTCAGGACTCCATTCTCTGATTTAGAGAAAGTTAACAGTGAATAAAACCGCCGAAAAGTCAACTCCATCTTTCTATGCCTTTGAATAATACCATGTATGGTCATGTAAGAATTGCTTGTTAGGACTTTTATGATATAAAAATTATACCAAATAATTGTGTAACATATCAAATTATTGTGTCGTCTATGCTGTGAAAGTGTTCTCATATGACAGAAATAAAATAGAAGGTAGAAGGGAAGAAGAAATGCAAGAAAGAGAGAGAATGAGAGAAACAGGGAATGGAGTGAGGGAGGAAATGTCTGTGCTGGAAATCAGGTAACTGAGCTCCCAGCCACCCATCTTGAGCAAGGAACTTCATGTCTGTGAGCCTGTTTCTTCCTCCCTAATAAAAGGACAATGACCTAGATTCCAGCTCAGTATTCTATGATCCTTGAAGTAGCCATTGAGATTCACGTTTGGAGAAGTGGTATTGCCCTGGGATAAAAACTCTCAGCCTATGTCTGATCCAGTGAACAAAGTACTAGAATAAAAAGTCATGGTCACAATTCAGCAGGAAGGTCAAAGCCACACATCATTCATTGGGGCAGTTGCTCTACTACGGGTAGATGGGGTGGGAAGTGAGTGAAGATAACTCAGGGAGACTGTTGGGTTTCAGACTTCCATTTATAACAAGCAGGATTCAATGGCCATGCCCTCTGTCAGGAATGCCTAAAAGAGAATTGTGAGGAGAATCAAAGATTTATGCCTACCTCCAATTTTTCAGGATTTCAGAACAACATAAGAAAACCCAGGAAACTCTGGTACATTCAAACCTCTAACTTGCCCCAAAGTTGGTATGAAAATGTTTACATTATAGGATGTGGAACAAAGTCTCACCAGAGTGGTTTCTCGAATACCGATTATATGCCAAACACTACACTAATAATAATAATAGTAATAATAATAACAACAACAGAATGAGCTACATCTGGTCCCTTCCCATGACCCATTCCTTCTCATCCCCATCCCTGCAACATATCAGCCCCTTCCTATAGAAGCCATAATGAGTTATTGCATTTCTCTCCAGCCTGAGCCCTTTGCCATTTAACTGGGACTGGGCCATATCAAGCCATTTTCTCTATAGCTGCCCACAATAAATCATGCAGAGGTATAGTTTGGAGGGGTGAAGGTAGCATGTAGAACCTATGAACTGGAAGAGGCTCCCTTGAGAAGCAGAGTGTCACTGGCTTAAAATAATTTTTCTTCAGGATTACAAACATTATCAGATGAAAGTTTTCCAAACAATGCAACCATCTCTGTTTTACATTTGATATGATGTCATCACAAACCAAGATCTTTCCATTAAAGTGTCAAGACGCAGATTTATACTACAGACATAAAAATAAAAACTAAATACCGAGGCAAAGAACATTAATGGAAGTTATATACATGAATTAAGGGGAAAGTGCACCTCTGAGTGTTGTTTATGTAAAAGGCTATTTGTAAATTTGAGCTTGCATTTCCTCAGACATTATTTGAAAGTGTTTATATTACTGATGTTCAAGAAACATTTCCCACATTTTAATTATACTGTGGAACACGCTGATTCCAATCAACACATTGAGGACAGTTTTACAGTCCGTGAGCAACAAAGCACTCCCATTCATATAAAGCCCAGGTTTTATTCATACAAATATTAACATGTATTTACTACCTACTATGTGCTAGGATCTTTACTAAAACGGGTATTTAGATACTAATCCCTCTCTGCTGCACATATAATGAGGTTTCCTCCTTTGTGTCCCCAACTCAAAATAAGAACATTTTCTTATTTCTTGTTTTTTTGACAGCTTAATTTGCACACTTGCACTTTAATGTATAATACTCGAGGTACAAGAAAATTGCATCTAAGATTGTTGTAAATAAAAGAAATCAGATCAGTCATCAAGGGCTCCAGAGTGAACAGCATCTTCATAACCTCCATGCTTATCGTCTTTGCTTTCTGGGTGTAATTTAATAAGATCATCAATTCGAAGAATGGTAATTGCAGGTACAGTTGCAAATTTCAAACTCTTAACTTTAACTATGGTTGGTTCAAAGATCCCTGCCTGTTTGTTGTCTTGGGGTGTACACTGACCAGGTCAAGACCAATCCTTTTTAGGTTTTTGTGTTCTGGGTTAACCTGAGCCTCATGATGAAAAGTTCTTAATTTTGCAACCAGATCTGTGGAGTCTTGGGCAGCATTAACTGCCAGAGTATTAGGAATAACAAGAAGAGATCTTGTAAATTCCACAATAGCAAGCTGTTCCCGGGAGCCCACGCTGGTTGCACAGTTTTTAAGGTATATGGAAGGTCTGCTTCCACAGCGCCTCCACCCGGAATCACAGATTTTGACTCCAAAACTCTTCACCACACAAAGAGCATCATGTAAAGAGTGTGCCATCTGGTCACACATGAAATCATTCGCCCCATGTAAGATGACTGAGGCAGAGGTATGAGCCTTCGTGCTACTTAAAAAATACTGAAATTCTTAAATCAATGCTTTAATAAGTCCACGTAGAAATTCACTCTAAGTGCCTCGATTAAATCCTGCTTACACAGGACATTTAGACACGGAAGCAATGTCTAGACCATGGAGAAGAGATGAAATGGTTACTTCAGCTCAATTCACAGTGGCCCAACATTATTTTATCCCATGTGTATAACTGCTCGTGTCACTGAAAGATTATAACAGCAAATAAATGGGAAAGAGAACAACATTTTCTATGTGGCAAAGAGAAGCAATAGGTCAGCACAGTGAGGAAAGCAAGGGCCAGATCATGAAGGATCTTGTGTGTCAGACTATAGATAACATTGAAAGCTATGAAAAATACAGACATTTTTAATCTAAGGAGGTATGGGATCAGATTTTCATTTGTAAAATATCATCCTGGACAAAGTGGAAAGAACGAGGTACAAGTAAGGGCAAGGAGAGGGTTCAGGGTCTCTGTAGTAATAAAGGGCTTGAGTGTGGATGAAGTTTGAATAGGTGCATTGACATAATTTGGTAATCAAATGAGTTGGAGGTAAAGAATTGAAGGCAAGGATAACTCTTTGTTTCCTGACTTCAGCTCCTAGACAAGAAATGATGCCACTGGCTAAAAGAGGGAATAGAAAAAGAAGCAGGTTACCAGGAGTGGAGACTGATAGATAATGCGTTCAGTTTAAATATGTTGAGTCTGAGGTACCCTGTCAGCAGCCCATGTGAAAATGTCTAGAAAGCTCTAGGAAATGTGTCTAGAGCTCAGAAAAGATATAAAGGGAATATATGAGACTTATGGTGTAGCTGAGCTCCTGCAAGGAGAGTCTCTGGTGGAAGAGATTAATAATGAAAACAATAGTAATGGCCAACCTCTAAAGTGTGCTTCCCATTTGCCAGACCCTGTTCTAAGCCCTTTACATATATTAACTGATCTCATCCTCACATAAATCCGATCATTATCCCCATTTTGTGGTTTGTAAGACTAAGGCTTAGAAAACTGAAGCAACTTGCACAAGGTCACACAGCTAGTCAGTGCTGGAGCTGGGATATCAACCCAGAACAGACTGTCTCCAGCCTGTGCTCTTAGCCTTTACACAACACAGCCTTCCTAAGAGAGGCTAACCACAGAGGTCACCTTGGACTGCAATGATGTGGGAAGAAGGAAATGATCACTCAAAGAATACTGAGAATAGGACACTATAAAAGGGAATGGGAAGACCAAGGAAGAAATAATTTTTAAGAAGTAGGGAGTCGGGCTTCCCTGGTGGCACAGTGGTTGAGAGTCCGCCTGCCGATGCAGGGGACACGGGTTCGTGCCCCGGTCCAGGAAGATCCCACATGCTATGGAGCGGCTGGGCCCCTGAGCCATGGCTGCTGAGCCTGTGTGTCCGGAGCCTGTGCTCTGCAATGGGAGAGGCCACAACAGTGAGAGGCCCACGTACCGCAAAAAAAAATTAAAAAATAAAATAAAATAAAGGTTCCTTTTCTATAGTTACTTAGAGTTCAGCTCTGCCTCTTAGTAGGTAAAGGCCACTGAAAACCAGGATGATTCGTCCTGCTGAGGCACTGCCCAAAGGAGACAGTGAGATTAGCGAGGGCACTTCCCAGTAAGAATACAAAACCCAATCTGGCCAGCACGGACTCCCCACTGCCACTGCCAAAGAAATGAAAAGAGGAAGCAGAGAAAAGACAGTTTTGCAATCCGTTCTTGAAAGAGTCACAATCAGATCAAAAACAAAGAAAAATCCTTAAAGCCTTTAGATGTGCTCATTGAAGCTGTTGATGCATCATAAACCTTGACATATCATGCATATTCCAAGACTCTGCAAATAACTGAGCATTCCTAAATCTAATCTCCCATCCCAAAAGAAAACTGAAAAGTCAAACTTGAGAAAGCCTATCCTTTTCTTATTTTCAGCTGGGGAAATGCAGTAAAATATTCTGCTCTGAAAAGTTAGGAATTGGTATTTCATTAGCACCATTCTACTTCAATAGCAATATAACTCCCTCTTGTGGATTTTTAAGATATTTCCACCCAGGAGAGTCCCTTCCAACTTACATCCCTCACTTAATCACTAAGTTGCATTGTATAACTATAACCATAAATAAAAGATAGGATACTCTGCCATATCCCCCTACTAACTGAAGTACTAGGTAGAATACATACCCTGGCAACTCACATTCATTCTTCTTCTGGAAATGAAGTAGCTGTTAACAAACATCATGCATCAAATATTTATTAAGCTATTATGAAAAGCATGGACACACGGCACTTGAAAATGCAGAGATTGTTTCTGGAAAAATTCACAACCTAAAAATAAGACCAAACAGCTGGCTGGAAATTGTGTGTCAGTTGCTCTGATAGACTTTTCCTAGGACAGCTACTGAGGTAGAAATTCCCACCTGTGACCTGGACTGCCAAATGCCTAGATTCTAGAAGACTATTGTCCTGGGTGAAATGTGCTGAAGTACTGTGACTATAAAACTGATATTTTCTTCTGTACGCACAAAAAGTCAATATAAGAATTAAATTCCATCCCTCTTTACAGATATAACACCACCACACAGAACCACCACAGAATTCTTATACTTCTATCTCAAAATTTTGCAGTATCTAAGCCTACTTTTTCTACCCTTCCTTCCTTCCTTCCTTCCTTCCTTCCTTTCTTTCATTCGTTCTTCCTTCCCTTCCTTTCCTTTCCTTTCCTTTCCTTTCCTTTCCTTTCCTTTCCTTTCCTGTTTCCAAAAAGAAAGTATCATTTCCTCCCAAGAGAAACCCTTTTACCATTTTTCTCAGCTCCATTCTCCCCCTGCCGGCTCCTTTTCCTCCACCCAAAATTTTGCTCAGGTCTCTTTCATCTCCCCCAGCCCCACCCTCACCCCCACCCCCTGGTGATCCTTCTTTGAACTATGAAGTCCACCAGAATTGTTCACATTAGAATTAAGTACCACCCTCTATTTCTCCATTCACTAATGAATCAGCAGCACCAACAACGCCTCGTATATAGCAAATATCAACATTTTTTTCATCTTTGTATGTAAATTTTTTACTTGCAATATAATTTGCATGCCGTAAAATTCACCCTTTTAAAGGGCACAATGAGGTTTTTAGTATATTCAGAGTTGAATGATAGTGGTACAATCATCACCACTATCAATACATTTTTCACTTTTTTTCTGCTTTATTGAGGTATAATTGACAAAACTGTAATACATTTAAAGTGTATAATGATGATGCTTTGATACATATACCTTGTAAAATGATCCCCACCAATGAATTAAATCTATCACCTCACATATTTATCTTTTTTTTTTGTGAGAACACTTAAGTTCCACTCTTATCAAATTTTAATCATACAATACAGTATTATCAACTATAGTCACCATTATATATTAGATCCTCAGATCTCATTTCTCTTCTAACTGAAGGTTTATACCCTTTTACTAACCTCTTTCTCTTTCCCTCGCCCCTGTCTCCTGACAGCTGCCATTCTACTCTTTGTTTCTGTGAGTTCAACTTTCTTTTTTTAAAAAATTCCACATATAAATAATGTCTTCCTCTATCTGGCTATTTCACTTAGCATAATTCCCTCCAGATTCATCCATGTTGTTGTAACTGAAAAGATTTCCTTCTTTTAAGGCTGAATAATATTCCATTCTATATTTATACTACATATTCTTTATTCATTCTTTCGTTGACAGACACGTTGTTTCCGCACCTTGGCCACTGTGAATAATGCTGCAATGAACATGGGAGTATAGATATCTCTTCAAGATAATGATTTTGTTTCCTTTGGATATACAATTGACCCTTGAACATCACAGGTTTGAACTGCTAGGGTGCACTTATACAAGGATTTTTTCTCAATAGTAAATACCACAGTACTACACGATCCAAAGTTGATTGAATCCATGGATGAAGAATCATGGATAAAGAAGGACCAACTATAAGTTATACTTGGATTTTCAACTGGGCAGAGGTCAGTGCCACCAACCTCTATGTTGTTCAAGGGTCAACTGTATACCCAGAAGTGGGATTGCTGGATCATATGGTAATTCCATCTTAAATTTTTTGAAGAACCTCCATACAGTTTTTCATAGTGGTTGTACAAGTTTACATTCCCACCAACACCAGCTCCCATCCAGGATTTCCTTTTCTTCACATCCTCATCAGCATTTGTTATTTGTATCTTTTTGATAGTAGACATCCTAAGAGGTGTGAGATGATATCTCATGGTTTTGATTTGCATTTCCTTGATGATTAGTGATGTTGACTACCTTTTCATTTACCTGTTGCCATTTGTATGTCTTCTCTAGGAAAATATCTGTTCAGGTCCTTTGCCCTTTTTTTAAATTGGGTTATTTGATTTTTTGCTATTGAGTTGTATAAGTACCTTGTATACTTTGGACATTAACCCCTTATTGTTTTTTGGGGTTTTTTAAAATTTAATTTAATTTATTTTTTATATAGCAGGTTCTTATTAGTTATCCATTTTATACATATTAGTGTATATATGTCAATCCCAATCTCCCATTTCATCCTACCACCACCACCCCACACTTTCTCCCTAACCACTTATTGTATATGTGGTTTGCAAATGTTTTTCCCATTCCATTGCTTACCTTTTCATTTTGTTGATGGTTTCCTTTGCTGTACAGAAGTTTTTAATTGAATATAGTCCTACTTGTTTATTTTTCCTTTTGCTGCCTTTGCTTTTGGTGTCAAATCCAAAAACTCATTGCAAGACCCAGATCCAGGAGATTACACCTTATGTTATTTCTAGGAGTTTTATGGTTACAGGTCTTACATTCAAGCCTTTAATCCATTCTGAGTTGATTTTTGTGTATGGTGTAAGATAAGGGTCCAGTTTCATTCATTTGTGTGTGGATATCCAGTTTTCCCAGCACCATTTAATGAACAGAATATTCTTTACCAACGGTATATTCTTGGCTCCTTTGTCATAAATTAATTGACTATATATGAGTGGGTTTATTCTGGGTTCTCTATTCTGTTTCATTGATCTGTGTGTCTGTTTTTATGTCACTACCATACTGTCTTGATTATAATAGCTTTGTAATATAGTTTGAGAGTGGGAAGTGTGATGCCTCCAGCTTTGCCTTCTTTCTCAAGATTGCTTGACTATTCAGGCTCTTTTGTGGTTTCATATAAATTTTAGGGTTGTTTTTTCTATTTCTGTGAAAAATGCCATTGGTATTTTTCTTTTGTTCTCCATCTCTATAACTTTGTTATTTCAAGAATATTACATATATAGAATCATTCAGAGTGATTATCCATTGGAATTTTAATAGGGATTGTATTGCATCTGTAGATTGCTTTGGGTAGTATGGCATTTTAACAATATTAATTCTCCCATTCCATGAGCATGGAATGTCTGTTCATTTATTTGTGTCTTCTTCAATGTCTTTTATCAGTACTTTATAATTTTTAGTGAATACATCTTTCATCCCCTTGCTTAAATTTATTCCTAAGTATTTTATTCTTTTTGATTCTGTTGTAAATGGGATTGTTTTTTTAATTTCTCTTTCCTATAGTTCACTGTTAGTGTAGAGAAAAGCAACCGATTTTTATATGTTGATTTTGTATCTTGCAAATTTACTGAATTTGTTTATTAGTTCTCATAGTTTTTGGTGGCATCTTTAGGGTTTTCTATATATAATATTATATCATCTGCAAACACAGAAAATTTTACTTATTTTGTTCTGAGTTGGATGCCTATTATATCATTTTCTTGCCTAATTGCTCTGGCTAGGACTTCCAGTCCTATGTTGAATAAAAGTGGCAAGAGTGGGCATTCTTGTCTTGTACCTGATCTTAGAGGAAATGCTTTCAGCTTTCCATCATTGGGTATGATGTTTGCTATGGGTTTCTTATATACATCCTTTAATATGTAAAGGTATGTAGCACTATACCCATTTTGTTGTGAGTTTTATCATAAATGAATATTGAATTTTGTCAAAATCCTTTTCTGCATCTACTGAGATGATCATATAATTTTTATACTTCATTTTGTTAATGTGGTGTATTGCACTAATTGATTTGCGGATGTTGAACCATCCTTGAAACAAGGAATACAGCTCATTTGGTCAGGGTGTATGATCCTTTTAATGTACTATTGAATTCTGTTTGCAAATTATTTTCAAGTATTTCTGTTCATCAGGGATATTGGTCTGTAATTTTCTTTTCTTGTAATGTCATTGTCTGTTTTTTGTACCAGGGTAATACTGGCCTTGTAAAATGAGTTTAGAAATGTCCCTTCCTAGCTTTTGGAAGAGTCTGAGAAAGGCGTATTAATTCTTCTTTAAGTGTTTCATAGAATTCACAGGTAAAGACATCTAATTCTAGACTATTCAATCTCCTCACTAGCAATTAGTCTGTTCAGATTTTCTTTTTCTTCATGGTTATTAGTAGGTTGTATATTTCTAAGAATTTATCCATTTTTTCTAGGTTGTCCAATTTTTTAGCATATAATTAATTGTTCATAGTAGTCTCTCATGATCCTTTGTATTTGTGTTGTATCGGATGTGATGTCTCCTCTTTTATTTCTAATTTTATTTATTTGAGGCTTCTCTCTTTTTTTCTTGGTAAGTCTACCTAAAGGTTTGTTCATTTTATCTCTTAAAGGAACCAGCTCTTAGCTTTATTGATCTTTTCTAGTCTCTATTTCATTTATTTCAACTCTGATATTTGTTATTTCTTTCCTACTACTAACTTTGGGCTTAGTTTGCTCTTCTTTTTTAAGTTTCTTGAGGATTAAAGTTCAGTTGTTTACTTGAGATTTTTCTTTTTCTTTATGTAGGCATTTATCCCTATAAACTTTCCTCTTAGAAATGTTTTTCCTGCATCCCATAAGTTTTGATATGTTATGTTTGCATTTTCATTTGTCTCAAGATATTTTTTGGTTTCTCTTTTGATTTCTTCTTTGACCCATTGACTTTCAGAGTTAGGTGATTTGGCAGTCTGTTCTTTGGGTGGTGACTTGGCTGTCTGTTCTTTGGGTGGCAGCCTTAAAAGCTGGGGTGCTAGATGTGTGGTCCAAACCCTTCACTCCTTGGGGAGAAGCTGGGAGTTAGGGATTCACTCCTGATTGCGTGGCACTGTCCGAATGGTGGGATTTATGGCAAGAGTGTGTATCAGCTTTTCCTACCCATTTCTATGTGGGCATTTTCTCAGTCACACAATATGAAGAAGTCACTCCCCTAGTTTCTGGATTTCTCTCAGAGGGAATTGCTCCTTATGACACTGTATATTCAGTAGGTCCATGGGAGAAGTAAAATTCAGGAAGCATATTAAGAAGGAAGAAGAAATCAAAATTAGATCTTGAAAGAAAAAGGTGAGAGTGGAGTCAAGGGCAAACCATAATAACTCTGTTATTCTAAGCCACCAAGTTTTGTGGTAATTTGTTACAATAGTAAGAAACTAATACATCACTTTTCATTATTTAATGTGACTTTTTAATGTGGATGGTCTTCTTGGCAATTTGAAATAATCCAGTGGTCATTTCCAATGGTGGATGAGAAGTAATTTAAGCAACTTAGAGTAGAAAACAAATGACAAATAAAGTAATAAAATTTTTTCATATTATTTTATTTTAAATTGCCCCAAAAGTATTTACATAGTATAATGGCTAATTTTATGTGTCAATTTGACTGGGTCACAGGGTACCCAGTTTAAAATTATTCCTGGGCGTGCTTGTGAGGGTGTTTCTGGATTACATTAACATTTGTATTGGTGGTGGACTCAATAAAGTGGATTGCTCTCCCCAGTGTGGATACACATGGTGCAGTGGTTGAGGGACTGAATAGGACAAAAATCAGACAACTGGAATCACACTATTGCTTTCCTGGGTGTCCAGCTTACAGATAGCAGATAATGGAACATAGGCTACATAATTGCATAAGCAAGCAAATTCCTCATAATCAATCTCTCTCTCTCTCTCTCACACACACACACACACACACACACCACACATATACACAAACTTTAGCAAAACTAGATAATCTCAGTGATAACCTTCCTATGCACTTTGACCCTTCTTATCTTATTCAACTAGAGGTTGTCTTTTGACTGAAAACACAGTGTACACTACTAAATTAGAAAAATTCTATAGGTTTTATGATGGTAACTTCATTCACTTAATCAAGCATATAAAGACAAACTATGTGAACTACCACAGAAGATACATTTTAATTTGCTAGTTCTAAAACTATGTGTGAGCTCTCAGTGGTAATTTGAAAAATTTGCTAGTTCTAAAAATATATGTGAACCTAATTTATATCAAATAAAGCTATGACAAAATTTTACTACTTAATAGAAACTATATTATGTACTATAATGAACTAATGTTTTCACCTGAAAAATAAAATTACACAAAACAACCTATGCCCATTTCAACACAGTTTGTTATTGCTGTGATCTAAATGTTTGTGTCCTCCCATGTTGAAATCCTAATGCCCATGGTGGTGGTGTTGGGAGGTGGGAACTTTGGGAGGTGCTTAGGTAATGAGAGTGGAGGAGCCTTCGTGAATGGAATTAACGCGCTTATAAAAGTGACCCCAGAGAGATACCTCTCCCCTTCCACCACGTGAAGGTACAATGAGAAGTCTGCAACCCAAAAGAGGGCCCTTGCCTGATGATACTGGCACTTTAACACTGAACTTCCAGTTTCCAGAACTGTAAGCAATAAATTTGTGTTGTTTATAATCTACCCAGTCTGCAGGATTTTGTTATAGCAGCCTAAAGGGACTAAGACAATTATGTTCTATTCTCTTGCTAGTGGACATTTTGTCTCCATCTGATATCCAGAAGAAATCAAAATGTGATGTGGTTTCCCTCAGGAAAAGCAAAGGAACAAATGAATGAGGTATTTACAACCTCTACCCCAAGACTCCAAACTAAAGGATGCTGTTGATGAACTGAAATGTATTTCATTTTTAAATACAGCAGAGTGGTGCTCTCAAGCTGTAGAGGTATAATTATTCGAGAATCTCAACGTAGAGGGGCACAAGTGCCAAGGAGCTATGGTTTATTATCTTTCCACACTTTGTTTCTCTAAAATGTGGGATTCCCGAAGGGATTTATACTATTTCCTGACAGCCCCTAAGCATAAAATTAATAAAGAAGGTAAAAGAAAATTTGCCACAGAGATTCAGAGCTGATTAATATAAGCCATGCCTATCCGTCATTCTCTGGAAGCCAATTAAGCAAAGTACTCAAATGTAAAACTTTAACACCATAAATAAAAGTTGGTGAAAAGTTTAAATTCTATCATAAAATTACGCAGTGAAAGTAAAGTAGCTGTAAAAGCTTACCTTATAAAAATAAGGTATATTTATGCCCCAATTACTAAACAAAATAAAGGGAATTTTTATTGTGAAACAGCCAAAATGACCTCATCAATCTTTTCTAGCTTTCCACTGGGGGAAAGAGGATTTTGCACCATGAGCTATGTAAAATTAATCTTCCTCAAGCCTATTATTCTGCAGGATCTTATGAAAAAACCCACAAAGAGAATCTTAAAAATAAAGATGGACAACTCACCAGATTACAGAAACAGAAGGAAGGGGATAGATGGCCTTAATTTGTTCTTTTCATATTAAATAGTTTGGGCACATTTTCTATCCTCTATGAAATTTGAGTTCAAACAGTGTCAAACCCAACCATCTTCCCACACCGTAAAGAAAAAAATGGATAGATTGATAGTTAAATTAGATAAACTAGTCCTATAACTCTGTCTTGTATGCATGCTCTCAATACCGGCTTTTTGTTGTTTTTTTTGTTTTTTGGGTTTTTTTTTTTTTTGCGGTACACGGGCCTCTCACTGTTGTGGCCTCTCCCGTTGCGGAGCACAAGCTCCGGACGCTCAGGCTCAGCGGCCATGGCCCACCGGCCCAGCCGCTCCGCGGCATGTGGGATCTTCCCGGACCGAGGCACGATCCCGTGTCCCCTGCATCGGCAAGCGGACTCTCAACCACTGCGCCACCAGGGAAGCCCATGTTGTTCGGTTTTGTTTAAACTCAGCTATCAAACACCTGGCTACTGAGCCATGGGTTTTACGACATAATCAGGGGAAAATTCATTACGATGAGAGAACAAGAGTCCCATGTTCTAAACCTAAAGACCCTGAAAACCGAGCCCCAGTCAACTGATCATGCCAGGTGATTTTAACATTAGATACTACCTCAGCCACACACACCCTAATTCCATGCCCTGGAGCTCTACAAGCATCAGATAAAACCACTCTTCCTCCACTTCTATACTATCCTTGACATGAAGATCTCCAAATTAATGGCTATGAGTAAAAATCAACTCTCATCCCTCATTACACCAACTCTCATCGTCTATCTGCCTTGTGACTCAGACATCCCTTCATTCCTGATTTGTTGATCACCTCAAAAAGCCTAGCCCCTCTCCTTACCTAGAAATGCCTTCATCCCTGGGCTCTTCTTATTAGATAGCTGTGTACTTACCCTTTTATGAACTTATCTCCAACCCATCCTCAAATCCCCCTGGAACCCAAAATCAATCACCAGCAAAATCCCTTGTATCACTAATATCCTCAGCTTGACCTGGCTCTCCCCCTAAGCTATGGCTACCCTTCAATTCCTCAGAATATCAACCCACTACCCCTCCTTGTTGCAATTATACACAGACCTGGGTCCTTCCCCACTCCTTGAAGAATTAAGCTTCTAACTCACTGTCAACTCCAGCACTCTACTTCTCATTATTCTTGGTGATTTCAATATTCCCCTGATGATCCTTCTAATCCATTTGAGCTCATCTCCAATGATCTTGTCTCCCACCTAACCCAGTCACCTTCTCATTACCAGTAACAGCAATTCCCCCATAAGTTCAACATCAAGCATCCCACTCTCCCACAACCATCTCTTGTCCTTCCGGATCTTTCCTCTAATATCCCATTCCCAACAAGGACCTATCACTTTTTCCCCACATCCTATTCATATATTTAATATTCTCCTTATGTACTGATAGTTTAGAATCCACAGTCCATCATTTCTCTCTTGCTTAAAACCTCAACTCTCTTGTCGTCTCTTACCTCATAGGTCTTGCCTGGCAAAACTCTAATCATACTTAAAGCCAACTCACCACCTGCTCTGTCCTGGCACCCATTCAGCTGAATGTGGCTGGAGAAAAACAATCTTCTGTATCCTTAAGTCATGATCACTGATCTCAAAGAGACCATTAGTGTCGTCCAGTGAATGGACTCCAGTGAATGGACTACATATCTCTACTCCACTCAGTTACCTCTACTTTCACCTCAAAACTCTAGCACCTCCTCACCTTCACTCTTAGCTTTGCTTCCTATATCTCTGAGAGAACAGCTCTAGAAACTACTGCTACCACCTTCACCCATGCAGCTACACTTATTCCACCTTCCTTTCTGTTACCATAGGTGAATTTTCCATGCCTTCATCTAGAGCCAGCTCCACTACAGTACCCAAGCTCAGCCAAGCCCAGCAGAGTCCACAAGTCAAATCTGACCTACAAGCCCATTAGAAAGAAATAAATGCTTGCTGTTGAAAGTCACTAGATTTTGGGATTTTTTTGTTATGCAGAATTATTGTGGCAAAAACCTGAAGGTAATTTCATATACAGCACCAATATCATGTAGAAAGATTTCTACAACACTTTATCCATGATTTTTTTTGCCATATCTCATAAAGGGTTTTATCCTTTCTTTAGTATCCAGCTAACACTATCACTCTTTCTTCTTTAGTTATAACTTCTTGAAGCAACAGTCTATCTGTATTTGTCCCCTTTTGTTCATTCCCACATGTTGTAACCCCTGCAATTAGGTTTACATCTTGACATTATAGAGACCATTTTCTCAAGTGTCACTCATTTCTTTACCAAAGGGGCAGATACGATGCAGAGTTGGGTCAGCAGCAGTCATGAGGACTGAATCCATTGGTAAGTGACAAGTAAAGAATTGGGTTGATATGGGGCAGAGAATGTAAAGCGATTTGAGAAGCTATTTGTTCAATCTATTGAGGCTTTTATTTTTTAAAAATAAAACCCCTCCCTTTTAATTTTTATTTAAAAAGTCAAGACACTTCATCCACTGGATGAGTAATCAATCTCAGTTTTCTCAAAAACTACTTTGGCAATTTTTCGTAATGCCACTTAACTTCTGTGATATTTTCACTCATAAATTTAGAAAGCTAAGCAGCCTGGTTTTTAAGCAGGAATCTGGCAATTTTTCAAAATTCACATAACCAATGGACCCCCTACTCTTCCATTCAATTTTGATACAACCCTTTAGAGTAGAGTGGGATTTGGGCAGCCTGAAAATACTCTAGAATTGATTTCTTATCTCTCAAGCCGCATTGCCCATCCCTTGACACACATGCACACTGGTCATTCAAGACCATGAGGCAGATGTTCCCCAACATCCCCTCAAATATGTAATAGGTATATTTATTGCCTATAGATTGTGGTCTGAACACATTAACTGAAATGATGTTTTGTGTCTCTGATGCAATCTGTCTATGCCATCTAATGAATGTAAACTTTCTTTTTCTTCTTTCACAATATCCATAAAAGGGCTAGATGTTAATAGTTTTTATATTAATTTACCTTCCCACACCCCCAAAACACCATATATGAGAGGATTCATGGGCCAAGAAAGCAACTTTGCAGTGACATAGATTAATTTCTTCATATAACCCGGAGCATAGAGGCTAAGAAAGAATTTAAAAACTAGTGTGAGTTTGGGAGTTGTGTATTTTAGATATGAATTTTTCCCACCATGTAAACATTTGAAATAATTACTATAATTGGACGTTTCTTCTTTTCATTATCTCTCTATTCTGAAAAATATGGTTATATGTTTTAATTTAATTTGAAGTTTTGGGATATTAATGCATTTCTTTTATTCATTTTATCTTTAGCCATTTCAATATGAATTCACATACACACACATGTACCCAACTTCTAAAAATCTAATGCTCCTGCTACACACACAGACATCAAACAGTTTCCAAGGGAACACTGCTTCAAGGCAATGATCCTATTAAAAAGATCCTTCTGAGAACAAATATCCATTCCCTGAAATACCATTCGGAAGAATTAAATTAGAGCCACTCCTCTTGAAATGAAGAGAACAATCCCGTGCTTAACCATCACAGGGTAACAGAGAATGTTCCTCTTAAAAGCATAATTATTCTACAGGGTGGCAGTACCTGTATGGACCATTAGCTCTGACAGTGAAAAGCTCCCAATTCCTCTCCAATTGAAAAGTTGCTTGAGATGACAAGAGATCTACAAATCATGATTATCTTAAAATCAGAGAATTAGGCCATGTTACTGAAAGGGCCCTCCAGAGATCTGATGCCCAAGACCTCTGGCTCAGGCAGGGAGCATAGCCAGAAACTAGACTAGTTGAGTAGTCTTCAAAGGGTGCTACTTGCCTAGAACTAACCATCAGAGCACTAGAATACCTCTTAAAATAGATATTTTTAGCATTGCTCTCATTACAAAACAATAAAATTTAGAAAACATAGAAAAGCACATAGAAGAAACAAAAATCAACCATACTCCTACTCCCCAGAGAACGACTGCTAACATTTTGGGACATTTTTCTAAACTTATTCTGTGGCTTTATTTTTCCTTTTATAAAGACTCTAATGGGACCATAACATACACATTATTTTATGATGTACTTTTTTCACAGAATACTTAGTTGTAAATATTTTCTCCATATTACTAACTAGTCTAATAGTGATTTTGAATGGCTTGCAGTGAATTCCAAATTATCAAACTAGAATTTACTTAACAAATACTCATTTGGGGACACTTAGATTGTTTGTGATTTTTCAGTCTTCACTAATAGGGTACTAGACACCCTCAAAAAAATGTTTTAATGTACAAGATATATAATTTCCACATGACAAGTTCCTAGAAGGACAATTGCTAGATTCTAGAATATAAGCGTGTTAAGATTTTTGTTTTTGTTTTTGCTATACGCAGGCCTCTCACTGTTGTGGCCTCTCCCGTCGCGGAGCGCAGGCTCAGCGGCCATGGCTCACGGGCCCAGCCACTCTGTGGCATGTGAGATCTTCCCGGACTGGGGCACGAACACGAACCTGCATCAGCAGGCGGACTCTCAACCACTGTGCCACCAGGGAAGCCCTGTGTTAAGATTTTTGATACACTTTCCAAAGGATTCCTCAGAAAGGTAATAACAATTGAAAGTCTACCATCAGTGTGAGAATGGACACCAGAAATGGCAATGGAATCCTCAGGCAAGGTCCACTCAGGACAGTTACATGCATTCATAGTAATGACAAGTGGGATTCTGCCACCTATTTAAGGCCAGAAATCGATTCACTGAGAACTACTAGATTCACACGAAAAAGTACGAATTAAGTAAGTTTACTAATAATGTTAATTTATGAATACTTCTAAGCATCTGTGGATGCTTCACAGAGAAAAATGAGCAGCAAGTTCTAGTTCCTCCTCAAAAATAGGAATACTGAGCCATAGCTAAAGGAGTGGTCTCTCTTTGGTTTGGTCTGGAAAGTTCTTCCTGATTTAGCAGAGCATTCTGTTAGTACTTAGCATCATTCTTTTCTAATACATCTCTGTGACAGGATAAAAGTACCCTTAATATAAATGCTTGATTCTCAGACAGCATAACTCAATCAGCTACAAATCCCATACAGGTATATAAAGATAGAAACCTTGCCAATTTCTAAACACTGGGGAGTAGTGGAGTGTGTAACAAACTGGAGTAAAGTAGTTCAAATTCATTTTTTTTATCATGGAAGATAGATTATATTTATATTACAGAGGTACTTATTTTTTTGAAAACGTTTTCTTTTAGATCAGTTTTAGGTTTATATCAAATTCTTTTGGATTTTTTACATAGACAATCATACCATTTGTGAACAACGATTTCCTCCCCAATCTGTATACCTTTCTTGCTATATTGTTGTAGCCAGGACTTCCAGTACAGTGTTGAAAAGGAGTGGTGAGAGGGGACATCCTTACCTTGTACCTGATCTTAGTGGGAAAACTTTGAGTTTCTCACCACTAAATATGATGTTAGCTGAAGGTTTTTGTAGATAGTGGAGAAAGTTCCTCCTTACTCATAGTTTACTTAGTGTTTTTTGTCATGAATGGGTGTTGGATTTTGTCAAATGCTTTTCTTGTGTCTATTAATATGATCATGTGATTTTTTGTTTTTAGTCTGTTGAGGTGATGGATTACATTGATTTTTGAATATTGAATCAGGCTTGCATACATGGGATAAATCCCAATTTGTCATCATGTATAATTACTTGCGTACATTGCTAGATTCAGTTGCTAATATTTTGTTAAGGATTATTGCATCTATGTTCATGAGATGTAGGCCCATTTAGATTTTAGCAGATTGTGTCTTTTAAGGAAGGAATTGGTCCATTTAATCTAGATTATCAAATTTGTGAGCGAAGAGTTGTTCATAGTATTTTTTATTATCTTTTTTATTATCATTTTCATTTCCATGGGATCTGTAGTCATGTCCCCTCTTTCATTTCTGGTATTAGTAATGCATGTCCTTTTTTTTCATAGACTGGCTAGAGGCTTATCAATTTTATTCATCTTTTCTAAGAACCAGTTTTGGTTTGATTTTCTCTATTGATTTCTCATTTTCAAATTTATTTATGCTCTAACTCTTTTTATTTTTTTTCTTCTGCTTATTTCGGGTTTAATTTGCTCTTCTTTTTCCAGTTTCCTGAGGTGAAAACTTAGATTAATGATTTTAAATTTTTCTTCTTTTCTAATATAAGTATTCACTGCTATAAATTTTGCTCTAAGCATTGTTTTCACAGAATCCCACACGTTTTGATAAGTTCTTTTTCATTTCAAACTCATTTTTAAAACCATCCTGACAGTCAAGCAAAATAAATTGAGAAAATTTCACTCATGGACCTCCAGATTGAAACACTGCTTAAAAAAAAAAAAAAACAAAAAACTATTGTAGATTATTCTCAGTCTCTCTTTAATGATTTTTCAAAGTATGCTTTGGGCAGCAAACATTTATTGAAGGATTTTTTTAATGAATGTTTGATTTAGTGTGCTCTTTAAAAAGAAATATTCAGACTAAACCTGTGATATTTCATTTATTAACACTGAAATAGGGTTGCTTTCTATTTATGTGCCTCTGTCTTGTGTTGTCTGTGTTCTGCCTTGCTACGGCAGTTTTGTGCTCTCCATATCCCAGCAATGGAAAATTGTTGCAAATTTATTTTAACAATAATAATAATATTAGTTAATATTTACTGAGTACTTAATGGATTCAGGTCAACTGACCCAGTTTCAGCTGAAAAGGCATTTCCCCATTACCCACCTCCCCACGGTGGTTCTGAAGATGTTCCTTTTAACCATTTTACCCGCAAAAATATATAAAGTCTACCCTTATTGTAAGAATGAGGTCACTCAGAATGTGGTTACACTTGTCTCCTTAGTCACAAAGTCTCCCAAAACAAGTAAGATCGTGGACAAGGAAGGAAGGGAAGCATGGGAAAGGAAATGCGATGGGTGACGCTTACAAAGTTTGATTTTGTGTTGGTGAGGCTGATGTCCCAAGAGAGGAGAACTCTATTTAAGCCTAATGCTTTTGTGGGGTTGGTTAATTTATTGAACTCACAGGCTGAAACAGTCTCAAGAGGGCTGTTTATTCAGAGGAGACACATTAATCTATTAAGCTAATGCTTTAACATAAAAGCCTGGACTTACTACATTAGCTTCAGTGACCCAAGTGATTTTACGTATTTGAATAAAATAAATTTTGGTGTGAGCAATATAAAAACAAACAAACAAAAAAACAAATGAGCATCAAATGCCGTGTGTGTGTGTGTGTGTGTGTGTGTGTGTGTACCATCTATTGGGTTAAATTCCTAACCTTGGCCTTTGTATTAATTTGAAAATCATAAAATCTTCCACTGAAACATGTATTTGAACTGAAAAAGAAATTGCAACCAAAAGCCTGTGCTTATCTGGATAAAATGAAAGTTTTCTGAATGTGTTTAGGGGGAAAATGCTGCATAAAGGAAAAGATAAATTGTGAGAGCTTGGGTCTCCAAAATAATAATGAAATGAAATTATATCTTAATTATAATTAGAAAGACTTGAAGAGTACTGGCATGTGAGTAAACCATTTGTGTTTTCAGTGAAGTTTGCTCCTTAAATATGTTGAAATATAATTTTCACTAAATCTTAATAAATTATTTATGGCGATGTTAAGTGTATCAGTATAACAGGATCATGCAAAGAAGTTAGTAAATTCGATCCTACTAATAGCATAAGGCAAAACAAATGTGTGTGATTAACAGTGACAGTTTGAGAGAATATCTCTAAGCAATTTAAAGACCCAGGAACCAAAAGGATCAAAAGAAACAAGTTACTTTCATTGGGTGAATAGAAGTAACTTTAAAATTAGGATTGTTATAAGATGCTATTTCAAATGAGCTACAGGAAAGGAATGAAAGAAGACCTATTTTATTCTCAAAAAGCCTATTCTGTCTAGGTTGTTGGAGAACCAATTATTCTCAGGAGTTTGTCAAATAAATGCCACTGAGCCTGTCTCAAGCTAAAAAATTACATACAAGCATTTAGCATGTATTAGTTTGACCCTGTGAACTGACCTCATTCATGAGATTTCAACAGAGTTGTTGAAAAATACTTCAACATACTATAGCATACCTTAATTGTACATGGCACGTTTTATAGCCAAGGGTATAATGTGGGAAATGGCATGAAAACGAGAGTGAAAAAAGACATTAATGTCGCTCTATATGCCAGTATCATTCCAGAATTTAACAAGAAACACAAACCATATAACCACTAAATTCTGGTTTCATTGATCCCAATCCCCTCCAAGTTATCCAACCAACCCACACACTTCTCTTCTTTTAAATATTTACGAACACAGCTTTTGTGTGTGTGTGTGTGGTACGCGGGGCTCTCACTGTTGTGGCCTCTCCCATTGCAGAGCACAGGCTCCGGATGCGCAGGCTCAGCGGCCACGGCTCACGGGCCCAGCTGCTCCGCGGCATGTGGGATCTTCCCGGACCGGGGCACAAACCCGTGTCCCCTGCATCGGCAGGCGGACTCTCAACCACTGTGCCACCAGGGAAGCCCACGAACACAGCTTTTATCTGGAATAATTATCAATTGCTAATTGTTATATTAATAATGGAAAATTAAAATTCAACACTGAAACAGACGGCCTCCCTTCCACTTCACTCCAATCTCTTTATCTTATTGAAAACGCTCCTAAAAGCCAAAAACTATTAATCAGTTGGATGGGTTTTACAATATGTTTGTTACGTCTCAAGATAGGGTGTCAGTGAAAGCTTTTCTTAGTGAGAGGCAATTATTTTGATCTGGAAAAATTTCACAACGTGTTTCATAATCAACATTTGCCTAAACGTTTGGCAATTTGCCTAAAATATTTTCTCTCTTTTTCCATGAAAAAATGGAATCTCTTACTCTTTGATGTTTTATTAAGTGTTAATCTGGTGAATATTTATTCAATACTCAATGAAAATGTAAATCATACATTTAAAACAAATATTTGAGAACATCTCTTTATGGCCTGTCTGAGATTTGGATCTGCATGACTATTGCCTTTTCTTTCCATTCTGAGACCCCCTTCTGATCTCCCATGTCTCCCTGACAAAATGGGCACTATGATTCTGTCTGGGGTTCAGATACTTTCCCAATTAGTTCATCCTCATCTATTCATACACTGTATGACTGAAGGCCAATAAAAGCCTTTCCAACCTAAAAATGTTACATACCATAATTCTAAAAAACTGTAACAAAGATGTAAATACAAGTTTGATTCTTGTAAGGTCTATTTATACATTTTACAGCACTGCTTTATTTTAATATATATATTCATCTTCCATGCACATAAAATTTAATAGCCATTATTTCCATGCAAAAGGTAATCAAACATAAAGTAATTGTCAGCAAAGCACTTTAGACTCAATAGGTAAATTATAAATATTTTAGTCATATTTTTTAGGTAAATAACAGTAATGTCAATTTTTATTTTCTTAAAATAAATTTATTCTGTGTATTTTCTTTAACCAGAAACAATAAGAAGTATTTTAATAAGATAAATATGTGTCTATGTTATTTATATGAGCAAGGTTTTGTTTCCTTTCATTAACCAATTACATTTCAGCAGGGAAAACATTAAAATTAGGATAACCAGCTTAATTCAGCTGTCACCTTATTATTTATTGGTATACGAAGAGTCAGTCAGGATAAAGTGCTTTTCTGCTTTTTCAAATCCGTAAACCTTTTCTCATCTGCAAATAGTTTAGCAAATGAAAACCATTCTTTCTATACTTGTAGAAGGAATTCTGTTAAAAGCTTCATTCTCTCTACAGCACTCCTATGATAGCTTTCCTAGAAAAACCACAAATGAGACAGAACTTTGAGATGGAATTTTGCCTCTAAGAACCATGGCAAGCCTTAGTTTTGGTGCTAGAGAGCCTCAATCCTGAAACTCAAGCAGATGAACCCCTTCTGGCAAGTTTTACCCCTCCCCAGGCTGTGGGCCACCTCTGGACAGAGTTTTGCTCTGAACTGATGCACTGATCCTAGTAGAACTCTGGATATATTTTTTCCACAGTAGCAACCAGGAGAAAGGGAGATTCTCAATAATAGGCAGGGCAGGATACAAGAGGTCAAAACTGCTGAGCATGAGGTGGGAAGGTGAATGAGAAGCTGTGCTTAGGAAGATAAGTCATACACCAAAAGCGTGACGGATAAGGCCCAAGTCAGGATATGGCACCTCAAATGGATGAAGGCAAGAGGTTCAGGATGAAAACCATGACCAGTACGTGGGTGACACCAGCTATGTGACGTAACAGTGGGCTTTATGGTGAATAGGACCCTGTAAGACTGAACAGAAGTTTTAGTTTCTATTCTGTAGGTAATAGGAATCTATCTAAAATCCTGAGCAGGAACCTGACATGTCTGACATGTAGTTTAGAAGTTCCACTCTAGTGTCAGTGTGATAGACTGGAGAAATATAAGGCTGAAGGTAGCAAGAACATTAGGAAACAAGAAATGACAAAGGTGTAAATGAGGGCACTAGAATAGGGGTATGTTTGGAAGATATTTAGAGAATAGAATGATAGCAATTGGTAACCAATTGCCTGCTGGATCTGGGTGGCGTTTAAAACGGTATTTTTTATATTATTCCCAGGTCTGGCTTGGTGAAATGTGGGGATGGTAGTTCTAGGAAAGAGGAAAATTCAGAAAGAAGGGGAGATTTTTGAGTAAAAATAATGAGGTTATTTTTAAAGGTTATGTTAAGCAAAGTAAAAGTATCCAGACCAAAACAAAGAGACACCACTCCTTTAGTACCACTCTGGCTTGGTATTCCCATTCTTGAGGAGGAATTAGAATTTATAGCCAGAATCTCACTGTAGAGTGTTCACAGATGCTTGGCAGTATTCATTAATCAACATTCTTAGTATACCTTGCTTATTTTTTAATTTTTACTGTAAATCTAGTATTTCTCAGTGAATCAACTTCTGGCCTTTTAAGCAGAATCCCTTCATGGCTATGTAGAGGTATAACTGTCCTAGGTGGAGCGTGCCGAAAGAAATGGAATTTTCCATTTCTGGTATGTATCCTCATCCACTGATGGTGGACTTTTCATTGTTATTACCTTTCTGAGGAATACTCTGACAGAGTGTACCAAAAGTCTTAACATACTTATATTCTATGATCTAGCATTTCTATAAGTTTGCCCTAAGGAAACTATCACAAATGTGCACTATCACAAATGTGCACTATCACAAAGATTTATGTATGAGACGATCTAGCATACTATTAGTTCTAAGAGTCAAGAATCTAAGGACTATCCAATGGAATTGTTTTGTAACCAATTGGAAATAGCTTATCCCCTACTAGTCCAGTTTCCCCCATTCGAATGGGAGGGCATACTTGATGGCAGACCCTAGTCTCTTCCATCCTCTCCTAACCTAGATCCTACTCTTGCCCTCATGTTGCCTTCTGCCTGTTTCATGTTTGATCCACTCTGACTCTAAATCTGCACTTTAAATTTTACCTGTCCTCCATCCAGTCCTCACAACTCTCTTCTTCTCTAGGTAATATACAGTTAATCTGATACTTGAGTGCAGGTAACGATACAGGTAGAACACCAAATCCACTGTATGCTTCTCCACTATTCCCCAAGATGATATGTTTATTTTAGCACTAATCACTTGAACCCATGCCCTGTGTTTCTTGTGTTCGTGAAGGAGCAATTACAAGGATGGGAATTCCAAACAAAGCAGAAGACAGAAATGCTATGGCAACTGAGTCAGGTATATAGTCTAGGAAATGGGGAGTGCTGATATCCCTCTTTCATCTGGTCATTTATTCCATTCTACAACTGGGTCCATCCTGGTCTCTGATCCACTGGAAGGATGCTTATATACTGCTTTTCTGGAAAGTTAAAATAAGTCAGTGTTTCCAACAGATATTTATCATGCAAAACATTGTTTAATTCCTGAAATAGATAGAAGTCATTATTACAGATCAATACTTATTGAGTATATGAATACAGCCAATACCTTCTTTAGCAGTTAGTGACTAATGGTCAGTTCAAGAACTGAGAACACTAACAAGAAATTTAGCTTTAGGTAGTTAAACTATTAAGATGTATTATAAAACTTTCTAAAATATACTGTCCTAAATGCTGCCCTTCTCAAACTCACAGAGCCACCCAGGGAGCTACAGCAAATTCACAAGGGTGCCACGGGATATTTTAATTTTCAAAGGAAGCACAGCAACATCTGTCAGACACCACACAAAAAACAGCTCTGAGATAGTTCAGTTTCAACATGTACATTCCTTTTGATGTCATTTTTTTCCCAGTTTTATTGAGATATAATTAACATATAACTGTATTATTTTTAGGTATACAACATAATGCTTTGATATATGTATATATTGCAATGATGTCGTATCTTTGTGAAACATTTTCAGCAGTTGTTGTGATAAAAATCAAGAACTAAACAAAAATCCATGCAGAACAAGAAATGAGAGCAGTAGGTCCATTTTACTCCATGGTTTGAGAATTTGTGCAGGGGCATAATCATACACATACTAATACTAAATAACTATGGGTGTTTAAGAATGAAAATATTATTTTTCTTTCCATTCTATGTGTATTATTTTTCCAACTGTCTTCTATAATGCTACAATATAAATACTTAAGTTATTTAGGCCTAAATACTCAATAAATAGGTCTACTAAGTTAGTCTTCTGGCCTAAAGAGGCAGTGAAAAATTTACCAGACACTAAAAGTGCTGTTTACAGGAGAAGTTCAGAAACCTCCACCTAAATGATATGAAACTCTAGGAATAAACTACACATTATTATTATATCTTGGTTTTTTCACAAAATTAAGTGAAATACTTTTCGTAGAATTTTATTTGATTATTACAAAAAGTATTTAACTTTCGAACATAAAGAAATTCTTAATTTGTATCCATTTTTATCATTAAATATTGTTAGCACTTCTTTAGGATTTAAAAAGGGTGAACACTAAATCCTCAGTTTCAGAAGAATTAATTTGTCCTTTAATTTCATATTTCTGTAATTTTAGGCAGTACTGACTTTTAGGCAAAGTGCCTAGCAATTAGTTGCCAAAGAATTTATTTGTATGGAAATTTTTCTTCAGCCTTCTCCACTGATGCATAAACATAGCAAGGAAACTTTAACCTCACTGATATAAGAAGAAACACCTGAGGCAATGCCAATCAAGCCAAAATCTTTTATAAAATTGTAGCTCTGTGTTTTATTTTCAGTACCAAAACTAGCACCAGTTATTCAAATCAGCTTATTTTATGTAAATTAGTCTCTTCAAAAACTTCCTTAATCCAGGGAGTTATTAAGTGAAATGGGATTTACCTCAACTAATGACTATACAAAGAGGAAAAAACACACAAGGGAAATCCTATTATAGCTTTAAAGCACTGGGCTCTCTTTTGTTTGCTTACAATCCCCCCTCTGTCAAGAACAATGAGCAGCGTGTAATTATTTTCTTGACTATCATTTTTAAGTTTTAATTTGAACCAGCATTTAAAGGAAAAGAGAAGAGGCATACAGTGCAAGAGCCCTTTTGTCTATACCAGTCTGGCTTAGCGATCAAGAAAGGGAGACATCAATTTTGCCACTGATTCCAAAAGGGATATATTTAAGAAAAACTGTACTTTTCTGCTTGGAATATATGGTAGATTGATCTTCCAACTGACATGACTGTTTCACTGCTCAAAATCAAAATCATTTTCATTAGAAAATAAACTTCCAACTTGGAATTTTTTGCCCCATTAAAATAGCAATGTATTTTTAAAAAATTAAGTGCTCTCAAGATGATTTAGTCTTAACATGAATCAAGCACAAATTTTACAGCATCAAACTGAAGGAGTTTAATCAGGAGGTGAAGGTGAGTTTTGATGTCTCTTTCAAAAAAGTTTCAATTGCTACTTACCATGATCAAAGAATAGACCAAGAAAAAAAGACATTAATGTTTGGTCTCAAATCCACAGTCATTGGTGACACACTTACATTCTTTTCTTTATGTTCAGACCATGAATGTGCAAATTTAAAACTGACAAACAAAAGCCTTATCACCTAGAAGCCTGGGAAAATGAGTTCTTCTAACAAGTGTTCCTTTGAAGGTAGTGGTTCACATATCATACTCAATAGAAAGTGAAAATTAATTTGACAGATCCTGGTTTTAGGAATCCAAGAGAGTAAAATTTCCTGGTACCATAAGATACACAACTGTGGTTGAATCGGGGTAGAATTCATTTGCTAAAAGTGTCAGCAGCCTAAGCTGGGAGCCAGGGTAGAGTTGCTGCAAGAAGAATTTTGAGGGAAATTATGGGATGGATGTTTTTATTTTTTGCAATTTTTATTTTTCTTAGACTTTCATTTCGCCAAATGACTTCTTGTATTACTTTAATACACTGACACCTTCATTTCAGATTCTACATAAAAATTTAAAAACCTTAAAGACATACTAATCATCACACATACATGCCAGATTATCACTACATTCCCAGTCTCAGATGAAGCCTGCTAAACGGAAGACAAGATGGTATTTTTGGTCCCCTTGCATTTCTTAATAATCAGTGCATAGTAAACACTAAGGCCTAAGTGAAAGTCACTCACAAAAAATAGGAATAAAATCAGAAAAGTCATCCTCTGCAATTGAAGTTTATATTAATTAATATGGAATGGATATGATTAGCCTTCTGCAGGAGTGACCTTTGAGAGGCACTTTGAATGAGTTGTGCAGGAGACCACGGTGCCTCTAAATCCCTTTAAGGTCCCTAGTCCAAATATTACTTACTGTGGCCTCAGCTTTGACTTTAGATAACCTGGATAACCACATGCACGTAATAAATGCAAACAAAAGGATGTGGCACTCTGCCTGATGTATAGAAAACAGAGTTGACAAATAATAATCTGTTGGGGTTTATTCAGAGAGACCTGGAATACAAGTCATTAGAAATATGTAGTCAGCAATAAAGCAGGAGTGATTTCTCTAGTTTTTGCCACAATCCGAAAGACATATCCTTCAAGATCACTCAATTTATTTTACCATTATCTCATACGTTCATGTTTGCCTCACAATTTCTTGATTAGCAACTTGGATTCCAGAGAAGTTTGATAACAAAAAGGGCTATTTTAGATAAGGGTTTTCTCTTGACAAGGAAGGTAAATCCCCACTGAATATTAATAAGTTAGCACTTGTTTATAAATAAATCCATGAGACGTGATAGCCTGAAGTCAGTCCCCACAGAAGCTCATCATTCCTCAGTGAACTGATAGTATCATTTCTTGAAGCTGAATGCTAGACCCACAGGGACTTCATCAGTTTGCAAAAGAACCCTGCCTGAGCAAATGTGTGAAATGGTTCAAAAGCAAAACCAAAAAGTAATGACACATGTCATTATATATGTGTCAAAACCCATAAAGTTAACAACACCAAGAGTGAACCCTAATGCAAACTTTGTACTTTGGGTGGTAATGAAGTGTCAATATAGATTCATTGATTGCAACAAATGTACCACTCTAGTGCAGGATGTCAATGGTGGGGAAGATGCGCTTGTGGGGGCAGGGGATATATGGCAAGTGTCTACACTTTCCATTCAGTTTTGCTGTGAACCTAAAACTGCTCAAAAAAATAGTCAAGAGAGGAAGGAAGGAAGGAAGGAAGGAAGGAAGGAAGGAAGGAAGGAAGGAAGGAAGAAAGAAAGAAAAAGAAAAGAAAGAAAGAAAGAAAGAAAGAAAGAAAGAAAGAAAGAAAGAAAGAAAGAAAGAAAGAAAAAGAAAGAAAGGAAGGAAGGAAGAGAATGAAAGAAAGAAAGAAAGAAAGAAAGAAAGAAGGAAGGAAGGAAGGAAAGAAAGAAAGAAAGAAAGAAAGAAAGAAAGAAAGGGAGACAAAAAGAAAGAGAGAGAGAAAGAAAGAAAGGAGGGAGGGAGGGAAGGGGGAAATGTAATGCATACAACCAGAAGGAGTTAAAAATAACCCATGGAATCAAAAAGACCTGAGTTAAAATCCTGACACTGCCCCTGACTGGGTGACATTTATCCTCTCTGAGCTTCAGCTTCTTTATCTGTAAAATGAAGATAATAAATATGCACCTTTGGTGTTATGGGAGTTAAATGAAATAATACATGAAAAGCATGTAGGACAGTGCCTGGCACATAGTGTGATTTCATAATTTCCATACTCCACCCAAAGTAAATCCTATAAGGTTGGACCTGATTTAGAAGCTATTCTTTATGCCGGAAAGTATAAATTTCTCTCTAACTATTCAGAGAGCCTAAGACACACAGAAATAAGAGCAAGAGATGGCAGGTTGCAGGATCAGGCCCCTGGAGGAAAAGGCATTCCCAGGTAATAATTTGTTAGGGTTAAAAATTTTGCAAAGCATATTGGCCACATCAAACTTTTTTATTAAAACAATTGATATAAACTTTATTATTGAGGCTAAACTTTAACAAAATTGCAGATCAAGAGACAGAATTTTTTGCAATTAATAATAAAGGTCTTAATATAAGAAAATGATTGCTTCAACAAATACCAAAGTAGGGCACAAATAACTGAATACAAAGAAGAGGATTAAGCAGAATCAAGATGATGAAAGAAAAACTTGACAGAGGTAACAAGTCTAACTAAAGGGTTTGACAATTGATTAATGATGAAACAATGGAAATTAATATCAGCTTACATTGAGCCATGATATGAAAGAGCACAGTGAAACTGAATGTTTTATTAACTGCAGGGTGTTGTTGAGGACATCACTCACTACATCAAATAGTGTCCTATTGTCACAGTACCAAGAATAGTTAATACTTTTCTTAAACAACCTGTTTGTGTGTGCTTTAAGAATCCTTCAAATATAATGTCTGCATTCTTATCTTCATGTTGGCTGCTAGAGAAAACGTGGACTACCTACTTCTTGAAAGGATATAGGATACTATGACTAGCATTTGTATACTCACAGGTTCCTCCCCTTCTATTGTTACTATTCCTCCCCCAATATTACTCATATTCCCTTTGTCTAAGTTCTTTCATTTATTATTAATTTATTCTAACATGATATATTTTTGTATATATAGATATAGATATAGATCTTTGTAAACCACCTTCCTGTAACAATACGTGGTAAAAACAAATTTTAAAACTTTAATCAGCAAGCAACTTTTAGAACCTGATCCAAAAATGAAGTGGGTGCTATGTGTATGGCTAGGTCCCATTACCATAACTTTCAAAGTTGTTGGGTTATTGTTTTATTTTCCTTTCTTTTTGTTGCTGGCCTTGTGTCCCATCTTACAAGCACCAGAATTTAGGACAAATTGCACAGTGTTACATGGCATGGCTCCCATTATTTCGCAAGAATACATACTGAGGCCAGGGCTCTGCTGGGTGGGGAGTTGTGGTGTTGTGTTTCAGTGCAGGGCCTTGTACTGTGTTATTCTGCCTTTTCCACAGGACAAATAAGAGAAAGCAGTGGGGGACCACACAGGCTGCTGGCCCCACGCTGTCTGTTTTGGGATATCAGACCTGTATAGTATATATCTGCAAACACCAAGCTGCCCAGCTCTAGAGACTTTGGTGCACATGAGCTGTTGTCTTCCCCATTCTGGAGAGAGGAAGCCCAAGGTCCCATGGAAGTTGAGTTTGGTACACTCGTCACTCCCCATTCCCCTTGAGAGAAGTGCTTCTCCAGGTCCCAGCTGGTTCATTGTCCAGATCACCTTGAGTGAGCCTGAGGGTCACTTGCAGTCAGTTCTGCTTGTTGTCCCCAATTGTCTGCCGTTTAACCACCGGGTCTTCAGTGAAGGGGGTGGGAAATCTGAGGTTCCTAGCGTTTGCCAATGTCCATAGTATAAGTAAGCCTACAAGGCGATTTCAAGCTACCAATGTGACATCTCTGAGTACAGAGTTGGAAAGAGATGTTGAAAATATAAGAATGGGAGAGGGCAGACAGCAGAAGCAAGAAGAACTACAATCCTGCAGGCTGTGGAACAAAAACCACATTCACAGAAAGACAGACAACATGAAAAGGCAGAGGGCTTGTACCACATGAAGGAACAAGATAAAACCCCGGAAAAACAACTAAATGAAGTAGAGATAGGCAACCTTCCAGAAAGAGAATTCAGAATAATGAGAGTGAAGATGATCCAGAACCTTAGAAAAAGAATGGAGGCAAAGATTGAGAAGATGTAAGAAATGTTTAACAAAGACCTAGAAGATTGAAAGAACAAACAAACAGAGATGAACAATACAATAACTAAAATGAAAACTACACTAGAAGGAATCAATAGCAGAATAACTGAGGCAGAAGAATGAATAAGTG
>RJWK010016835.1:0-34918 GCA_004363435.1 Platanista minor
AGTGAATACTAGACTTTAATTATCTATATACAGACTCAATTTTTTCTTTTCTCTTGTTATTATTATTACTCATTATATACTTAATGGGTCTCAAATGTTTGTTCACTGAATATCCTGAGTTTTGAAAATTAGAAGTTTAAGGGGTTTTTGAGTGGTATTTGTAGAAATCAACCTTATTACTTTATATTCATGTTCTCTCTTTGGGCTATTGTAAAATACATCTTTGGTTTACCAGCCTTGATGAGAATAACTCAATTGTACCTCCTTTCAGAAACTTGGGAATCAAACAACTAACCTGAAGCAACAAAACACGCAGATACAGTTGATGCTATTACTTCAGGTACCTTCCTAAATAGCATCAGCAATCAATCTTGCCTCTCAGGACTAGCGTACTGCTTTATTTTTATAACACATGCATCAAAAACTATTTGAACCATGACTTCTAAGATCCTGTAAACCTTCTTCTGTTATGAGGAGATACTTCTTATATGTTCTAGGGTAAGGTAACAGAAAAGCCCATCTTTTCCATGTTATTTGAATACCATTCACTGATAACTGAAAATAACCAGGAATGATAAAATTGATCAAACGTGGGTTGTTATTATAATCCATCATCCAAGCTCATATATAGAAGATATGAATTGAAATGCTCAGCTAGTTAACATCACGGAATTATAATAAGATATTGAGACTGTTTCTCAATGTCTTTATTAAAGATGCTTATGCTTTAGATGCAGTGTATTTGCTGTCGACCAAGTAGAAGATGTGTAAGTGAGATGTGTGTTTTGTTTCCACCTTCACTATTGAACTTATGTGCCATAGAGTCTTTCCTATTCTCCCTCTACCTATGATCTTGCCTCTCTTTGAACCCACATACACTGATTCTGTAGCTCATTTATGCACTTACCTTGTTCTGTCTTCTTTTAGACTTTCTACCAAATTGCAAACACCTGTAGAAATAGGAGTCACTCTTATTCATCCTGGGTCTCCTGCTATGTGTGACAAGTGCATAGCAGGTATGCAATTATAGAATCTTTGACGTGATAATCTGTTATCCAGAAATTAATAATGACAATATGTACTTAATCCCAAGAATAATTACACCATTGTCATTGAAGTAAAAAGAGAACATTTAACTTTGAATTTGGAAGCCTTTTAAAAATAGATGCTATAAGCTGATTTAAAGTGGCTCTTTTAAGCTGTCACCAAAGGCATTTATTCTAGTTAAAAACCTGATCCATTTATATATTCATGAATAATTTATATCCCACCTACTTCCAGAAATTAATTGAAGGAGCCGTTAAGATGATGCCAATTATGAAAACTACTGAAATACAGTTAACAAAACCAATCGCAAAATAGTTTTATTCCCAAACTTACCTTGATATTGATATTTTAAAATGTTTAAATGTTTATAGGTCAAAACATTGACCATACCTATATGCATTATTTCTACATCAAATAGAGTTTGGGGAGGTGTATTTGTTAAATATTGTAAGCTAGTTATTATGATTCTATTTCAAATATAGCATTTTATATTATTTTTTAATCCATACCATTAATTTACACTCTTTTAAATGCTATGAACTGTAGAGTGAATTTAAGTATATATTTTTATATATTTAAAACATATATATATTCAGGTGAAAAATACCTTGACTCCTGGCTTCAAATGAGTTTAAATTTGGAGAATTCCAATGGGTTGGGAAGTCAGACACTTTAAGGTCTCAGCAAAGCTACATAACAGGAATTATAACTTGTTCCCATTTTTCTTGAAAGGTGATTTAAGGTGAGGACTCCAAGGAAACAAGAGAATTCTGTTCTAAGAAAGACATGAGGCAAATGGAGACACAAGGAGAGAGGAGACCCCCAACAAAAGCCTCCCAATCTTCCCTCCATCCAGAGTGTACTTACCAAATTGCATGATTCCAGTGAGCTTTGCACAATTAACCTATCCAAAGGGTTTGTGTGGCAGACATTTAACTTTCCACCCAGCTATGTTGAAATGTACAGTACATATTTAATATGTAGTTTAAATTGAAAAATGAAACATTTAGACACCTCAGTACAAGATGGATACTGCTAAATGTGGGAAGTTGTTTTTTTTTTTTTTTTTTTTAATGTGGGAACATTTTTACCCAGGTGGGTTCAATCAAAATTTCTACACTATGAAATAAAATTCCAATCTAGCTTACAAAACTACAAATTGATTTTAGAGATTTTTAAGGAAAATTTTCACAGAAAAAGAATTGTAGTTTGCCTTTAAATATTGGATCATTTGATTTAATGCCTTTTTATTTTAGATGAGATTACAATAATAAAAATTTATTAATGAATTCTCATTAAAAATATGGTTAAGCAGTCAGATCAGATAAAGCAGACAAATCCTGTTTGTTCAATAAAGACAGTCATGTAATTTTTTTAAAATTAAGGAATTAAATGAACTTTTTTTGAGATTTAGGCTCTGAATTGACAATAACATGAAGGTTGCCCCTCAGCTTTTAGAAGGCCCACATGCAAGAAGAAAAAAACTTTATATCATCCAGAAAGAAACCAATAAATGATTGGAAATCTACTCATAATGGTAATGAGCAGTAAAAGCTAAGGATTTCACGTCCAAAGTCCATGCTGTTTAATCAAGGCCTGGAAGACAAACTCAGGTTTACTTCTACCACGCCAGATGAAGTTGCTACCAAACGTGAGGTGCCATGATAACTGGATCAGGGAGAGAAAGATCTGCCTTCGGACTAGAAAGAGACCCAGTGCCCCGCGACCTCTCTTCGATAGCTGCCAACATTGCTGGGCCCGTGGGTGATTCAGTTACACTAGTATGCCCATTCTTGACCCAGAAAGAAGTCCTTTATCCAATGTTCTTTAAGTTCAGTGCTGGCCTGCCAGTAAGAGTTTTAACAAAGATCAGAATTACATGTGGTTGTAAGTTTCTGCAGGGCTGCTATGGGCAAGAACAGTTTGGGAACATTGGCTAAAAGGTACACTCATTGTAGCCTGGGAATGGAAATAAGGCCTCACGAAAACACTTAAAGCATTAGGACCAGGCAGAGCTTTCTACCTGTAAATGAAATCTTCTGTTGCTTACTGAGAGAGCTTTGCTAAGTCGTTAGCTTTAGTGTTCTCGAAGGGGCCAAGAGAAGAAGGTAGAAAGCAAAAAGAATACAAGGGAGATTTTGGCAGAAAAAACATAACCTTGTATTTCGTACTTCTCCTTCAACTACTCTCTTCTACTAGCCCACGCTCCATCGCCTTCCATATCTCTGCCCCAAGTGTTCCTTCCTGTTCAGCTGTACCAATCTTCTTACGTCCTGTGAAACAGACATCTTGAGAATGTCTCACTCTTGTCCACGCATCTTTCTCTGCTTCTGATATATTTCTTTGAAACTAGATTTAAAGCTTAGTGCCACTTATGAGAAGTTTAACTGTTGAGCAAATAGAGGACAATTTCTAGAGGTTGGACCTAGAGTGTGCCAAGGGACATATATGTGAGCAAGTGGGCAGAGGACAGCTCCTTATCCTTGCTTTGGTGAGTTCATGATTGCGGAAGATCGGAGCCAGAGATAGAACTAACGTTTATGAGCCTTAGTTCACATCCTTTAGGTCACTGCCAGAAGCATCTTCCTTGGGTCCCAAGATAACTACTCTAAGCCACTGCTCCCTAGAATTGGCCCAACGAATGCCACTGTAAGCACCTTGTTAGGCCTTGTGGCTTTAGCACTCACATTCACAGCCCAAATTCTTATTGTACCCCTGTTCCTATCTGGCCAAGTCAATCTTCTGCTTTAAAAACTTTCAGTTGTAATCATCACTACCACTTATTGAGTATCGACTCTGTGCCTGGAATATGTTAGGTGCTTTACATGTATCTACTATAATGCTTGAAACATATCTACTAAGATCATTGCTACTTAAAGTATATATTGTTATCATCATTTTATAGATGAAGAAAAGGAGGCATGCATGGAGTGATGAAAGAATTTGCCAGAGAGTGCAAAAATGGTGATATAGCTGAGAATTAAGCCAAAATAAGTCTGGCTCCAAAGTCGAGGCTCACTGCTGTCAAGCTCATACCATTTAACAGTTCCTCAGCATGCTTCCCAAAGCCCCCCACAATTCTGCTGCTGCCTGCATTCCAGCACCATCTCCGGCCCTCCCTGCCTTTCACTTAATGCTACCGTAATAGTTAAACACTTGTAGTCCACCAACTCCCTCCTCTTCAGCGTGTATTCATGCTCTTTCCTCTGCTTGAAATACTGTCACCAGTGTAGCTTAGCACCCCTCACTTTTCTACACATGGGTTCCCTCAAGAAGGACTTCCTGGTACCCCCCCCCCTTATATACAGCAGCTGATGCGCATCCCCTCCCAGAGCATTCGCAATAGTATCATGTCACAGTGCCCGCTTTCAGGTGAGTTCCCACCTAGGCAATAAGCCTCAGGAGGTAAGAAGGTATTTCTCACCTTCACATTTGCAGCCCAGCACAGAGCTTGGCACAGGCCGAGACTGCGAGTGCTTGTTGAATGCAGCTTATTTGAAGCTTTAAAAGGGTTTTCCCATTGGTGTGTGTGTCTGTGTGTGTGTAAGGGAGAGGAAGAGACAGATACAGAGGACAAAAGTGTGTGCTTTAATCTTCCCAACTTGATTTCATGTCTTGTGAGAATAGGAACAGTGTCTTCTACTTTTATATCGTTCTCTTTCAAAGCCCCTTGCCTGCTGAAGGCACCAGAATAAATGGCCCTGTTTTCAAGTCAGCGTTGAATACACCCATGAGCATGAACTCTACAGAAGAGAAAGGCAGTGAGGGGGCAGATGGCAACAGAGAAAAGTGCACATTTATTTAGTATTTGGATCTCACCAGCTTGCTAAAGGATTTGAGATTCTAACACAATTAAACAATGTAAAGCTAGGCAATTAAGAATAAATATTGGACTGAGACAACATAAAGGAAAGAGTTCACTTGAAATGAACTACTTACTTCAATTTGGGCACTTGATTTAGTAATGCTTCCTAGCAACTAAAGCAAAATCAGAAACCATTCAGTACCATGGCTTATCAGTATTCATTTGCCTACAGACAATAGGAAACCTGGCTCACAGTGGTTTAAACATATAAGAGTTTATTCCTCTCACGGAGGTCTGAAGTGGCTGCCAACCTTGACTCAATGGCTGAATTGTTCCCGGGGCCAGCATCTCTGCAAGACTCTTGGTCTTTTCCTCAGGCTTCTCACCTATAATGGTTGCAGGATGGCTGCTGCTGTTCCAGACATCACATCCAGGTTTAAGGCATGAAGAAAGGGACACTTTAAAAACCATGTTTGCTGCTTATATCAGGAAAAGCAAAAGCCTTTACAGACTCCTTCCTACGTTTTATTGATTAGAACTATGGCGAACTGTCACTTCTAGCTGGAAGACAGTCTTAAAAGCATATGTCCTCCAAAGTTTAGTTTGTTGTACACATAAAATTTATATTATGTTATAAACTAATGTTACCACAATGAAAAAAAATAAAATAATAAAATTTTTAAAAATTTTATTGGGGTATTGTTGCTTTACAATGTTGTTACTTTCTGCTGTACAGCAAAGTGAATCAGCTACACGTATACAGTTATCCACTCCTTTTTGGATTTCCTTCCCATTTAGGTCACCACAGAGCACTGAGTAGAGTTCCCTGTGCTCTACAGTAGGTTCTCATTAGTTATCTATTTTATACATAGTAGTGTCTATATGTCAATCCCCATCTCCCAATATATCCCACCCCTCTTTCCCCCATTGGTGTCCATACGTTTGTTCTCTACGTCCATGTCCCTATATCTGCTTCGCAAACCGGTTCATCTGTACCATTTTTCTAGATTCCACATATATGCGTTAATATACAATACTTGTTTTTCTCTTTCTGACTTACTTCACTCTGTATGACAGTCTCTAGGTCCATCCAACCTCTCTACAAATGGCACAATTTCGTTCCTTCTTATGGCTGAGCATTATTCCGTTGTATATATGTACCACATCTTCTTTATCCATTCCTCTGTTGATGGACATTTACATTACTTCCATGTCCTGCCTATTGTAAATAGTGCTGCAGTGAACATTGGGGTGCATGTATCTTTTGGAATTATGGTTTTCTCTGGGTATATGCCCAGTAGTGGGATTGCTGTGTCATATGGTAGTTCTATTAGTTTTTTAAGGAACCGCCATGCTGTTCTCCATAGGGGCTGTATCAATTTACATTCCCACCAACAGAGTACGAGGGTTCCCTTTTCTCCACACCCTCTCCACATTTATTGTTTGTAGATTTTTTGAGGCTGGCCATTCTGACCGGTGTGAGGTGATACCTCATTGGAGTTTTGATATGCATTGCTCTAATAATTAGTGATGTTGAGCATCTTTTCATGTGCCCTTGGCCATCTGTAAGTCTTCTTTGGATAAATGTCTATTTAGGTCTTCTGCGCATTTTTGGATTGGGTTGTTCGTTTCTTTAATTTTGAGCTGCATGAGCTGTTTGTATATTTTGGAGACTAATCTCTTGTCAGTTGCTTCATTTGCAAATATTTTCTTCCATTCTGAGGGTTTTCTTTTCATCTTGTTTATGGTTCCCTTTGCTGTGCAAAAGCTTTTAAGTTTCATTAGGTCCCGTTTGTTTACTTCTGTTTTTATTTTCATTATTCTAGGAGGTTGGTCAAAAAAAGCCGAGAGATAAACCCATACACCTATGGTCACCTAATCTATGACAAAGGAGGCAAGAATATACAAGGGAGAAAAGACAGCCTCTTCAATAAGTGGTGCTGGGAAAACTGGACAGCTACATGTAAAAGAATGAAATTAGAACACTCCCTAATACCATGCACAAAAATAAACTCAAAATGGATTAAAAACCTAAATGTAAGGCCGGACACTGTAAAACTCTTGGAGGAAAACATAGGCAGAACACTCTTTGACAAAAATAATAAATGTTTTAGAGCACATCTGTCCTACTATGGCAGGACACATTGCTAGCCAGGTCAAAACTGGCGTTCGTTTTGCAAGGAAGAAAAAAGCAGTATGTATTGGATAGGAAACTGACACTCGTAGTTTGTAGTTTTCACTGTCTGCCAATAAATATATAAACTCCAGCAGAAATTTATCACACACTTCGATAATTATTTGATGAATTAATAAACACATATTTGGTCCCCTAACTAAACTCTTCAGAAAAAACACAAACTTTATTTTTCTGCTTATAAAAGTAACTGTGAAAATTTTGGAAAATAAAGTTATAAAATATAAGACAATAAGGATCTATAATCATGCCCTCTGGTGATAGAGTATTTTATTTAAAATATTATTTTCCTGATCTTAAAGAAGGCAGTTATATATATTATTGTAGAATACTTAGAAATTACTCAGCACATAGCATATAATTATCTCCTACAGTTCTGCCATCCATAAAACATAGATAAATTTTAGCCATTTTGATGAGAGAGAAAGAATAACATTTTCACAAAATTGAGATCATACTTAAAAAAAAAAAAAAGGAAAAAAAAACTTAGCCATTTATCTTGACTAGAAATTCCTATACAACATCATCTGTCATGGTTAGAAATTTGTGTACAAAATTTATTTAATCTCCTATTATTAGACATTAACGTTGTTTTTGTTCCGTTATAAAGCACCCTAGGATTAATAATATTATAGTTACATTTGGGAGTAAATTATTATTATTTCCTAGGGAAAAAAAATCCTAGAAGGAAAATTATGATGACAAATGTTATAAACATTTTCAAGATTTTTGACACATACTGCCAAATTATGCTTCAGAAGAGTCCTGCAATTTAGTAAATAAGAATCCCATTTTCCCTGCACCTTTGCCAACACCATATGTATAATCTACCTTGCAATTGAATAAGTTAAAAACTAATAAATTTATAGTTTTGCTTTTATTAGTTTTGCTATATATATACGTGATGTACTTGTATGACTAAACATAGTCTAAAATGGCTTATTAAAATTATATGTGTTTTTGTCCATATTGCCTATTTATATCCTTCACCTGTTTTCCACTGACATATTCATATTTTTTGTATTGATTTATAAAAGCTCTTTCTCTATTATGAATAGTAATTTAAATTATGAAATAAGAACAAGGATACAACTATTTGGTTTTGGACTCAGTTTTGTTTATAGTAGTCTTTGATTCCTCCCTCTTTCATTTGCAACAAAGGCCTTTTGCAAACTTTTAAAGAAACATCCACAGGCAGTATATTTTCAAAGCCATTTCACATACCACAAAGTCCTTCTGTTGGTTTCACATATGTCCATGGATGACAACTCTCTGAATCTATGATTCTTTATTAACCTTCACTTCATCTCAAAACTCTTGGTTATTTCCTTACATGACTTCTGGAATTTAATGTTGTGTACAATTCTTTGTTAACACCCTTTTAAACCTCCAATTCTAGCTGTTTTCTATTTGACTTCAAGAATTTGATGTTGTCCACAGGCGATCTAAAATTAGTCTAAGATTGTTCCTTTGTAACTAACTTTTCCCTCTTGTCTCCTGTTTTTCATTTTAAAAAAACATTTTCTTTATCTTTTAATAAAGGAAAAACCTTTGGCCGGGTCATTTGTTAGCACTGACACTTCTCTCTCTTATTTTTTTAATTTAACTTCTTAGGGCATAGCGAGCATGTTCAATCTGAGTCTGTGTATCTTTTTAGCACAAAAAACATTTCTCTAGCTGTGTCTTCATTACTCCATATTTTATTTCTTCTTTAGGAGCATCAGTTGTTTTAGGAACAACTTTAGGTTGGATTTTTACCATATTGTCCTCCGTATCTATCATATTTGCCATCATTGTTTTCAGGTCTTTTTTTTAGCTACATTCTTAGTTTCCTGTTTATTCTATCTCTGATTCAGTTTTCTACAGTATTAATTCTGATCTTTATTCTTCCCAATGAGAATTCAGATGTTTCTGTTGCACTTACAGCTTTCTTTCAATTCTACCCTGTTTTCACCTTTAATTCAGCTTGTTGTCTTTGGTTTTCCTCCTGTTTTTCTTTTTTTGCCTTTTCTGCATCCTTATGTCTTTCTGCTCCTATTTCATGAAAGGCATGCCTACTTGCTGCCTGTTTTAGGAGCCAAATTCTTAAGTATTTTTTCTTAGTTGTGACAACAATTATTTTTCTTATGTATTTTTCGATAATTACCTTATTCTGTAATTTTTTTCAAAATCCTCATATATAGAATAGCTTTGCATACTCAGTTTTTCCAACTGATAGAATATTTGATTGAACTTGGACCTTCTCACATTTGAGTGTTGATGATCGGTGGCAGATCCTCTTAGCTCCATTTCTACTGTCTAGGTAATATTCAACTGGATTACTTCTGTTAGATTGATGCAATGTCTTCTATTCTCAATATCTGGCTCTTTGACACCACGAATCTGCATGCCCTTGGGCCTTCAAAAGCCTTGCCCAGCCTTTTTCCCCAAAGATTTTTGGATGCCACAGTCCATGTAGCACCAATGGCTAGAGTGGGGAAAATTAGATGTTGAACCACCACTTACAGGACAGCTATGTATTTGACCATCACAGACATTTATCAAAGAAACTAAAGTGACAACCGCTGCTAGGGTCTTCAAACCAGATGGCCACAGAGGAGGTGACCTACTGCCAATGACGAATGTTTCATTTTAGGAAGAAATGGAACGGAGCTAAGCAGCAGTGAGAGCTTCTCCTATGGATTTAAATTTACAAGGCTGGTTAAATGCTAGGTAATAATCTATACTCAGGAGCCAAATAAATCTATATATTCTCCTATGTATGTGAGATGGATGTTTGCTGAAATTGACTGTGGTTTATATGGGATCTTTATTTGGTGGGAGAAATAGTAATTATATAACCTTATTAAGCGATTCTTTAAACTGAATTTGAATATGTTTACAATTGCTGGAAGTTCACAGCCTGGTTCATAATAGATGTTCAATAAATATTTTTCAGTGAGTGCCTGAATGAGTAGAGACCGTAACTTTGGAAGAATAAACCTAAAAGAGGTAGAGAGCTGAGGTGAAGGTGGGGCTACTCCCTTCTTCCTGGCCCCACAGGGTAGCATCTCTGAGCCATGGGGAGTAGGACACATGGCACTGACAAGGGCCCAGGTGAAAGGTGCAAGCTACATATTTATCTGCAGCATCATCTCCAGGGAGCAACTGTGCCCAGCAGCCTCCAGTTGTCTCCACAATCGATTCAGTTCCTACAGACCATGTTCACTTTGTTGTATCACAGCAATTGATAACTTTTGCAGTAAACAAAGCCCCTAGTTTGCAAGGACAGTCACTTCCGTGCTTGGGATTTATATAATGAGAGATAAGTATAGAGAAACATTGATTATTATATGCCCAATTGCCCTAAACTATGCAAGGAACTGGAAAGCAGAATGTCTGCGTTCTAACCCTGCCTTGGACCCTGTCTGACCTTGAGAATATTTCTGAACCTTTCTGAGCTTCAGTTTCCATATCTGAAAAATGGAGAAATTGAACAAGATCATCTCTAAAGGTGGTTTGGCTGTAACACCCTACAGTTCTCTTTTCAGAAAACACAGTTTCCCTTACTGGACACTAAGAAGGTTTGTTCTGTGAATGTGTCTCTCAGAACTTTATACGTGTTTGTTTAGATGTAAACAGGAAAATTGCTTAGAATGCTCCTCTCCCCACTGTAGTTTGAGATTAAAAGGGTGCATTTTTTTCAATATGTTCAGTTTGCAAAAGACACGCTGGAGGAAGGCAGCCAATTTCTGCCCACACAACCTCCAAGTGACGTCAGTGGAAGCAGAGCACACAGATCTCTAGGCAAGCTTTGGCTCATTCTGTGAGGGTTTTTTTCTTTTTTTAAAGAACAACTGCAAAAATGACTTCTCTCAACTTAAATTGCACAATTTGTTCTTCTATGTACCCTGAGTCAGCAATAGACATAACGTGGAAAATAAAGCAAGATCTCCTTTTTACACATCAAGTAAAACAAGACTTAGTTAGGTGATGTCTGAGACTCTTCAACACTCTTTAAGTAATATTCCTCTTGCCATACCTCCTCCTAAGTTTAATATAGAAGGCTGATAAATAATCATTAGATGGACAACTGGAAAAACACACCTAATTATTCTTATTTTGATCCTAGTTTTGATCACCAATCCTGCTATTGATTTTATTATACATCTTGGGTTTATGGCTTAGCTCTTGAAAATATTTTAAAGGACTTTCCTGGCAAGAAATTATAATCTGTGTTTTGTCCTCAGCTCAGCTTCACACAATAAAGTCAAATAGATCTGGTAATTGCATTCTACATAATACAAATAAGGCTATAAGAAAAAGAATAGTTAACACCCATGTAGCTCTTAACATGTCATAGGCACAGCCTGGCTCAATTCTCACAGTAACCCCGTAAGGTTGGTGTTGTTAGTCTCCCGATTTTTCTGATTAGGAAACTGAGGATCTGAGAAGTGAGGTAATTTGTCCACAGTCACACTGCTGAGCAAGTGGCATTCGGATTCCAAACCAGGGAGTCCGGCTTCAAAATCTAACCACTGTACTATCCAGAGAGTAATTTGTTTATTTTTCCATTCAAAAATCATTTAATGGTACCTGACCATTCTAGATTCTGGGAACAGTCAGTTACTAGGTGATGTGAATAGATAGGGAAGGGAATTCAGATTTTGTTTGCATCTATACTGGACCAGACACTGTGCTAGACAACTCACATCTCTTTAATTTATATAAAAGCTGTATGAGCAAGTTGTATCGGTGACATTTTATTGATAAAGAAACTGAGTTTTAGGGAGGTTGTCACTTGCTGAAGATCACAGAGCTGATAAAGGCTTGAATTTTAGCCCAAATGTGTGTTTCTACCACCTGCACTTTCTTCTCTACACATGCTGCCCCCATGAGCATGAGTCAACAAAATACTTAACAGTTCACTGTCTTGGCTAAAGCAGGGGGCACGCACAAGTGCCTCCAATATTTGGGAAGGTCTTAGAATTGTTTCAGAGGTGCTGCTACCAAAAGGTATTTCTATGTTTGAGAATGTCTATTATTATATCCCACTGTAGTCTGCATGGCCCAAACACGATGGGGGAGGACTGCATACAAGTCCAGGTCCAAAGTGGTCCATGGACAAATTTTAACATAATTTTGATTAATAGTATCTATTTGATCTAAAAAAGCATCAAAACATTAAATTCCCTTTTAACGCAATTGTGAGTGAAATTCAGTATTTTGTATATATGCTCTGGTATTTTTAGATGTATTAACAGAAATTTTGAGTGAAATTGCAGTTTTCCATGAGTATGTGCAGAAATGAAAATCAGCATCCAGTACATGATGTCCTAGAACAACCATTCTATAAATATTAAAAGGTGAAATATATGAGAAATATTTAAGTACTTTAAGTTTTTCAAAATCCAAATGTAGTATACATTTAAAGTTATTCTATTTTTTCCTCTATTTGAATAGAACACTTTTCCTCAAAAATATTGCCAATTAAATAAAAGGCAGTTTGGGTTTAAATTGTCCTCCTTTCAGAGTTGGTTCACATCACACCAAATGTCTTATTTATATTTAAATACCACGGGGAATGGGCAAGAAATTGTGTGTTTAAACTGGACTTTTTCAAGAGTTTTAAGGCCAGAATATTTGCTTTGCCAAAGACCAAATTATTGCAAAGTGGAGCAAGCACCTGATCTTGTGGTGAGTTAGAATAAGTAAATACCTCCACCTGGAAATGGAAACAGATGTTCCTGAGACCCCCCCCCCCCCCCCCCCCGCCAGACACCATCTATTAGCCTAGGGACAGCTGTTCCCTTGGTGGTGGTGAGGCTGGATTATACATATTGAGAGTGAGGGTCTCCCGGGGAACCTCTCTCCCTAATTCATAGCCCACATCCCTTATGCACTTGATCTTGCAAATTTCATCACCTTCCAGGCCACCACAAGTTCTAGAAAACCCAGAAATACTTATAGACACCAAGTCACCTCAGTCAGTACTTTACTCATGTTTGAACGGACATTCTGATAAGAAATAACATTTCTAAACAACTTCCACCCAAAATGGGCTCAATAAACAGTCTTCCCAACTATGTCATGGCCTTCCAACAATATATTAGCTGTAGTGTAATATTACATCAAATGTTATGATGTAAAGTACCTTTGACATGTGTAGGAACATAGTATTCCCTTTAATCACAGCATCAACACAACTTGAATGCAGTTTTTAACTTCTCTGTCCTTTGTGGGATACACAGGGATCTCTGAACAGGTCTGCATACACCCAAGATCAGAGATAAGCTGTTCCCGTTCATCTTGCGTGAGTAACGCAATATATGACCCACTGCTGTTCATTAACCTCACAGAGTTCATTTACCTTCTGTGGATGCAAAGTTTACTTATCTTTTTTAAATCTGGGTTCTAGAACTTTCAGCTTCCTGCAAGTCCCATTCAGGGCTGGATTACAGGAACACGACCTGAGTAGTTGCACAGGCCCCATACGTGGTTTAACACTCAGACGGGTTTAGTGCTCAGAAGGGCCCACACTTGGTTTAACAGTCTGTTGTGGGATCTAGAAATCCTTGAAGCCCCTTAATGAACAAGGGGCTTTGCATTTTCATTTTGCTGTATGATCAGCAAATTATGTAGCTAGTCCTGGTCACATCGTAATGTTAATGTAGCAAGTACAAAAAGGTGATTTAAAGTATAAGAACTAAAATGAAAAACTAACCGAAGTGCCACTAACATATTTGAGAGTTTTCCCCAAGTAGGATGTCCCATTTAGTAAATACACTTGGATTTTTTTTCTTTTTTTTTTTTTTTTTGCGGTACGCGGGCCTCTCACTGCTGTGGCCTCTCCCGTTGCGGAGCACAGGCTCCGGACGCGCGGGCTCAGCGGCCATGGCTCACGGGCCCAGCCTCTCCGCGGCACGTGGGATCCTCCCGGACCGGGGCACGAACCCGCGTCCCCTGCATCAGCAGGCGGACTCTCAGCCACTGCGCCACCAGCGAAGCCCCTTTTTCTATTTTTTAAACTGATCTAATTCTCTAATGTATTATGTGATACATGCACACATGCATATTGATGTATATATACGGGCTTTGTAAATTGAGTGGGAGGGAAGTGAGAAAAGAGAAAGACCGACCAGATTCCAAAACCTTTTAACTTAGCTAAACTCTTAAAACATTCAGTACTGTCTCCTTTCAGGATAATCATTACATGGCTTCTTCTCTTTCAGAGAATTTATAATCCTCTCTTATTTATTTTTGGATTATTGTTGTTTATAAAAATATTGCAAATGTGCAAATGTCACCAAAGTTGAGATTGCATATGGCCAGACAAACAGGGGCCCGAAGGCCTTCTTAGCCATCAGCGAGCACAGTCTTACCATGTTTCTCTTTCTTTCTCTGTGTGGGTGCAAGGGCGTGGGGAGTGGGCCGACATGACACTCAATGCACTGTGCAAAAGCCAGCATGAATCCCAGGCCTTCATGTGCAGAGAAAGGACTGATTGTGTCCCGAGCCGCTGGAATGCACGCCGGTCACTTTTTGGAGCGGTGTTAGCGGACATCGTTTTGCTGGATCGGTCAAGGAGTGGCAGAACAAGGACAGAACGCAAGGCTCCCTCTCTGTACTTCTGCGGCCCTGTAATTCTCCTCCTCTTCTTTGTTCAAATTATAAACAGGAATCCCATACATTCAGAATTCTTCAACCCAGTTTTCTCAATTGGATGCTGTTATTTCAAAAGTGCAACCCTCCCTTTCTGGCTGCTTGGACGTAGACGGTTCAGTAAGTGTGCTCCGAATGACATGATAGGGGACCCAGCAGAACAGGGCTCTGTAGAGACTCAGAGGACATTTCAGTCAGTTGTATGATGAAGCCTGAGGTGGGACAGTAAAAGAACCCTGTAACAAATAACATTTTAGAGAACTTGTATATAGAATCGCAAGAGAAAAATTCAGAATTCTTTTTCATAATTTTTTCAAGGTATCTTAAAGTTTATCAGAAAATATTCAAAATTCTTTACAAAACAGTAATCAAAATTTTTACCTATTGGTCTGCTTATATAGATCCACTGGCTACAGTGTTACACTGTTGGAGAAATGCCAAGCTCTGCTTTTATCCTGATGCTTGGTATTTGGCCAACACTTGGTCAGTCTGGGTCTCAGTCCTGTGAGCATTCAGCATGCTACACTCCCCCATCCCGCCACCAAAACTCAACTCCTGCCCACCCAGTCTCCTCTGCTGAGAACTGACCTTACATATAAAGCCTTCCCTGAGGAAGAGGTTCCTTATGTCTTCCCTGTTTTGCTAGTTTTTGTTGGATTTTATTCTTCGGTTTAAGAGAGAGTTGAAGTTCTGGAGTATGTATCATTTTCTCTGTAAGCATATACTGCAAGAAACAGTATGAACATACACTGTGTCCTCACATAATGAATCACACAAATACTTTCAATGACATGATTATTTACATTTCTTATTTTAACTTGGATTTTTAATGAGGCTTTGTTTTTAATCCTCTAGGCTTTCCTCAGGATGTCATTTTGCCAATGTGGTTAATGAGAAGTCTCTAGAGCCCATGTGCGTTTTTGACTTCCACATTACAGTTGGTAGGGTAACCCCAACTGAACCAGCTAAAATGACTCCTCATTGCCCATCCCACCTGATCTTGCCACCTCATGAAAAGCTTGGTAAGAGAAGAATGACTTGGTAAGTCAAGAGGCAAATAACTGACGTAGCCTCACAGTTGGTGAACTTCTCACACCAGGAAATCTCTGCTGAAATCTTTGCCTAGTTTTGGTTTAACTCCTGCCTACAGCTTTGGGCTGCTTCCTGTAGGATTCTTGGAGACCCTGCCTGCACGTGCACAATTTGAGAGTCAGCCAGTAACTTAAGGGGAATTTGTGCAGAGTTTTTAGGGTTCCTCCCATATGGCTTTTTCTTTTTTGGAGCTCCCTTCTATTTCCATCTCTTCTTGAAGCCCTAAACTCTGTTCTCTTGTTTCCTTAAACCAGTAAAATTGTGCCTTTCCACTTGAACTTCTTCCCTGGCACCCCAATGAAATATGGAGCCCTCTTCTTTCAAGGATCTTTCTCATTCCATTTGCTGCTTGCTCTCATTGCTGTGCAGTGCCTTGAGTCGATCATTTGCATTTTAACTAGGATTATCTAGCAATTATCAGAAGGAAGTTTTGTCCAATACGAGCTACTCTACCATGCTCAGGCCTGGAATTCCTGAATTACTATAATTAACAAGAGAGTATTCACAATACGCTGGCTAAAAAATTGAATGTACAACATCAACTCCGTTTCTATATACCCGGAAAAAAGCAGTTAGACAATGTAATTTAATTTACATTTATAGTTTAATAGAAGGGTATAAAGCACCTAACAATACTACAGAAGATGTATAAGAACTTTACAGAGAAAATGATGAAATTTATTGAATAAACAGTTTTGGAAGAATTTAACTAAAAAGATATGTGTCATGTTCTTAATTAATTCCCCCATAGGGGAAACATGGGCAAAAGATTGAAAAGGTGTGTCACAGCAAAGGAAATAGAAAATGGCCCATAAACATTTGCAAAGATGCTCGATTGCACCAGAAAACAGGAAATGCAAAGTTAAGTTCACAGGAGATATTATTTTACACTTACCAAATCAGCAAAAATGTAAAAATCAGATAGTGTCAAGTATTGTGGAGAAGCACAAAGGCTCATCAGCTGCTCATAGGAATATGTATTAGTTCAGTTTCCTTAGAAAATATTAAGTCATCATCTAGTTCACAAGCCAGCAATTTTATTCCTAAGTATTTACCTGGAGAAACTGTTACACATATGTGGGTGAAAATGTTCATAAGGCTATCGTAGCTAGTAGTTAAAAAAAAAAAAAAAAAAAAAACCAAACCTAGAAGCAACCCAAATGTCTATCAACAACAGCAGAAGGGATAAATATGTTGTAGAATGTTCACACATTAGAGTACCATACCACAGTAAAAATGAAAAAAATACAGCTGCATCCATGGAGGAAGCTTGGAAACGTATATGTTTAGAAGAAGGAAGCACGAGTATTCAAACTGTTTGTTTCCATTTGCATAAAGTTCAAGACCAAGCACCACGAAGTAACACGATTTGGGGGATATCTATATGGATGGGTCTAGTGAAGAAGAAAAGGAAGGTAATTATGATACAACTTTTATAATGGGTGTTTCCTCTGGATGGATGGAAGGGAATGAGGGGGATATGAGTGTAGAAGAAAACAGAAGGGATCTCAAAAATGTGGTGCTGTGATGTTCTGTTTTCTATGCTTACAGAGGGTACCTGGGTGCTTTATTACCATATTCTTTAAATTGTGCGTAAATATGTATACCTTCTTCTCTGGGTATATATATATATACAGATTTCACAATAATATATGTTATTTTCCATATTTATATTTTTATTTTATCTATATAATTTTTTTAACTGCTCTCTGGAGTTGCTATGGAAAATGAAGTGTCTGGGCAACAAGGGCCAGTGGTAAGGTAGGGTACAGAGCCCAGGGCTGCTGGGGAGAAGAATGTAAGGGTCAGCATCTAAAAGCCTGCAGCTGCAGCATTGGGATCCTCAGCAAGCATGCAGATGTGATCTTGAGAGTGGTTCTAGGACGAGTAGACCACATCTAGCACTCTGTCCTGCTTACTTACATATATCAGAAGCTACCCGTTATCACGGTGGTAACATACTTAACTGCTTACATAAGCCAGAGTGAGTTCCTGTTGCTTGCGACTGGAATCCCTGATTGACGTATTGCTTTTGAGGCGTCTGTGAAACGGGTGAGGATGTTCAATATCGCCATTAGAAATACAAGCTTGAAATTTAGGAATGATGTCTGAGCTTGACCCATAGATGTTATCAATACGCAGTCAAAACTAAGACTACAGATGAGTTCACACCAGGGAGTGTGAAGCATAAATTCCAAAGAGGACTCACTGCAACATCCAGCATGCTTCCAACTTCTCATCTGCCAGTACCTTGTGCTGAGATGACACTGGGGCAATCTTGGCATCCACGTGTCCCACTCCTCTACAAACCAAGATCACAGTCACTACTTTAGGAACATAGGTACCACCTATTGGATACACTCAAAGCCTCACTAACTGTACCTTTAATCTTTCTTTGATTACGTGATTTCTACACAGCCAAGGATATTATTTTATGATCTAAAGAAAATTTCTCTAAGAGTGACCACGTAGTGTTAAAACATATCAGAGTATTACGCTGCGTAATTAACCTACATTCTTGTGTCAGAAGCATGACTAAGAAAGAGTTAAAAAATAAGTTACTAACTAATAAGTTAGTATATAATCACATAATAGTAATTATATAGTTGATAGCACACGGTCCTATCAGGCCTGTATATATAAATAAAGAGTACAGAAGGAAAAATATTTGAAATGTTAGAATAATAGAAAAAAGCAAAAACATTTGACTATGAAAAAGGATTCAGTAATTACAGTGAACACCTCATTAAACATAGTCTTTATTTGCAAGAAGGCTGGAGAGCTCTAATTAAGTCGTAAGTTGTCCCTATGAGTAATTAACTGTGGCAGGAAAATTCTAGGTGGTCTTTTAAATCTCCATACCCACAGCTGTTCAGGGGAAAATATAAACAAACCCAACATGTGCTCTGATTTTAGATGGGTGGTAGTGAATTTTTCACCTATTGGATGGTCTCGTCCACCACAGGTCATACACATCGAATTGGGATTTAAAAAAGGAAAATATTTCATGAATAATTTTATATTAATTCTATGTTGAAATGATACTTTTTTGACCAGTAGACATATTTGGCTACTAGAAGTTTTAAAATGTCATATGTGGCTTGTATTTGTAGTTGGCATATATTTATATTAAACGGCCCTTTGGATCTGTGGGCTGAAGGCACACGTGGAAGTATTTTTAAAAAGAAGTCAGGGGCTTCCTGGTGGCCCAGTGGTTGAGAGTCCGCCTGCTGATGCAGGGGGCGCGGGTTCGTGCCCCGGTCCGGGAAGATCCCACATGCCGCGGAGCGGCTGGGCCGGTGAGCCATGGCCACCGAGCCTGCGTGTCCGGAGCCTGTGCTCCGCAACGGGAGAGGCCACAGCGGTGAGAGGTCCGCGGACCGCAAAAACAACAAAGGAAGTCAGAGTCTTAGAGCTATAGAATTTCAAACTAGAAGAGACTTTCAAAAGTGAATGATGTAAAAGTTCTTATATGTTCTCAACTTAGCCCCCATTTTCCACCAGACACACACAAATTTCCATGCATCTATGGCCAGTCTAAGTGAAGAACTGATTTAAAGGAGTTTGACGTTATTGGGAAGAATCTCCTACCTAGTGTTTCTAAGTGTTCTACGAGACGTAAGTTGGAGACTTAGAGGAAGAGCATAACTGAAAGAAGAAATTGAGAGGACGGGCAGGAGAGATCACTGAGGGAAATAGGAGGGAAGGTAGAGGGCATTCTGGATAAGGAAATAAATTGAGCAAAAGCTGAAAGAAAAGCATAATCTTGGGTCTTTAGGCGGAATAGTGACAAATGTGCTATTGATGACAGCAATTAATATTTTTAAATAGCTTTTAGATTACAAAGATTTCTTCTCAGGCATTGTTTTATTTCATCATCGTAGAAATCTGTTTTTATTATTCCCATTTTACAGATAAGAAATTGAGGCCCAAATTTAAGAAAGTTACCTAAGATCAAAGTCAGTTCATGGTGGGTCCAGAACTTGGAAGACCAATGGTCCAATTTGCCCAGGACTCGGTTTTCCCAGCACACCAGAGCTTCAGTGCTAGAAGAAGGAGTGTCCAAGGCAAACCAGGGCGGCTGGTCACCCTCCATTGAACCTATATCTTCTGACTCTAAGTCCCAGTCTCCTTGCATTACTAATAATTACAAATATTTATCGAATATTTTCTGGGTGCCACGAACTCTGTAGTAAGGACCTCACATAATTATCTTTTAAATCTGCAAAACAATCTCATAAGTTTAGCGAATTTTTCTCTCCAAAAAACCTGGACAAAAAAAAAATTAAGTCTCCCAGGTCATTGGTAACTTACCCAGTCACACAGCTGGTAAGTGCCTGGATTCAAACTTGATTCAAACTCAGGCCATCCCAGTGCAGGGCCAGCACTGCTACCCACCATGCAAGCTGCCGTCTCATCCACTGGCACAGGACCACAGTCCCCACTGGGCCTTCTGCCTCATCCATTTATTGTTCTGTCATGTTAGTATGAAAACCCAGCTTAACTGGAATTCACAGGTTTCATCTCCAGCACCCAGCTTCTACTGCAGCTACTCTTTACTGCATGAAACATTCCCCCTGGCTTTTATCCTGCTGGTCTCCGTTTGAAATAACCTCTCTTATTGAAATCCTGCTGATGCCTGTCCTACCTTCTAGTAGGTGTTCTGATTCAAAAAGAGTTCTTCACAGGTATATATAAAAAAAAAAAAATACCCTTTGTCATTTGACATGTACCAGCAAGAGTTACCACACAACTTGTTTGTAAAATTATAAGCAGTTATGCTTGCTTTAATAAAACCCTACTTTTTGTTATCCTCTCCGATATAGTTTGCTTTTTTAAAAAAATGTTCCTTGAAGGAATATGCATTATTCACAGAACAGAACTTCTTGGTGCCGTTTGAGGTATGAAAACAGATATGTAAGCGTACTCCATGATCCTGTTATCATTATGTGAATGACAAGCTTGTAAGTTTCTTAAAACTATAAATTCCTGGATGACAGTGTCTGTGTCACTTTCTTTTCTCTGTAACCCATTCATCACTGGCACAGTGATTAGCATAAAGTTTTCCAGAAATGCAGAATTGAGTGGACAGTAGTGTTCGCCAGAGATCTTGCTGGCCCATGGCTGAGGCCAGAGGATTTATTTGATTCCCTTATTACCTATGGCTTTAAGCCCTGTCGCTTCTGTCTCCTCACACCTCAGTCTTCCATAGTTGCGTATTCTAAGCAGTGTTGGCATGTAGTTGCCACTTCAGAGGGAAAAAATACGTTGAACATTCAAATTGTTCACCTTTTTATTGAGGTATAATTACATCCACTAAAATTCACCCTTTTGAATTAAACGAGTTTGAAAACTGCACACAACTGCATATAGAACACAATCAAAATATACATTTCCATCACCCCAAAAATTCCCTGTGCTCCTTTATTGTCAATCCCATTCATCACTCTGAGCCCCTGGTACCAGTGATCTGTTTTCTGTCCCTATTGATCTGCTTTTCTGAGACATGGAATCATGCAGTGGGTAGCCCTTTGAAGTGATTTCTTTCATTCTGTATAATGTTTTTAAGATCCATCCCTATTGTTGCATCTCTCAGCATTTACTTCTTTTTAGTGCTGATTATTATTCCAATGTATGGATATACCAAAATTTAATCATCCATTCCCCAGGTGATGGACACGTGGAATTTTGTCTGTTACAAATAAAACTGCAGTGAACAGGTCTTGGCATCGATGTATGTTTTCACTTCTCTTGAATAAATACCTGGGCATGGTCATAGGGTGTGTGTATGTTTACCTTTATAAGAAACTGCCAAACCGTTTTCCGAAGTCTCTATAACACTTTGCATTCCGAAAAGCAATATGGGCAAATTCCAGGTGCTCCATATCCTTGCCAATACTTGGCATCTGTCTTTTTAATTTTAACCATTGCTGTAGATGTGTCTGGTAGGTGTATTTCATTGTGGTTTTAATTTGCATTCCCTTGGAAATGTCACTAATAGGTCTCTTTTTATGGCATAATTTGTATACAGTACAATGGTCTTACATGATACAGTTGGGCGAGTTGACAAATGCACACCCCTTATGTAACCCACACCAGATCAAGGTATAAACCACCGCCAGCCAACCCACCAGGAATCCCTCGCACCCTTGTCAATCTCCCCCCACCACACAAACCACTGTTGTGAATTGTTTCCACCATAGATTATTTTTGCCTATTGTAGAACTTCATATATATGGAATTATGCAGAGTATACTTTTTTATGGCCAGCTTTTTTTTTTTCCACACACACACACTGTATTTTATTTTTACAAGAGGTAAATAGGCACCAAGCATTGTCAATGGATGACCACAACAAAGGCAACAATGACTGCAATTACCAAACACGAAACATACTCATACTTTGTCATAATATTGACATTCAGTCCAGTAATCCTCCACTGTAACAGCTCCTTTACTTTGCAGTGAAAATTGATTTGTATATTTTTTGCCTCTGAGTCCTTGTGGGATTTTTTTAATTATTATTCAAGCAGAAAGTCACAAAAATTATAATCATCCACATCAGTTCACTCAGTCCCATGTAATTAATTTTTTTTTATCTTGATCTTTTGTTAGCACTTTTATGAGTTCATCAGTTTTCCATTAGAGTTCTGAAAATGCTTATTCATTCAGTTCAGCAGTATAGTGAGTTACCAGAAACCTGTACTTGTCAGAGTCTTTTCCATGAATTCTCTGAAGATGAAACCCTTTTATAGGAACATATTTGCAAAAGCATCAGAGTACACCCAGAACTGTCTGTAAATGACAAAAGAGTTAAAAATGACCATGGTTAAAGATTTGATGAAAGTTCATAATAATGCAATTGACAAGGAAATTTAGTTATTTCTGAGATATACATTTTAAAGTAATAACTAGAATTATGACTTATAACATTATACCAGAACATATAAGATTTTTAGAAATTTCATGTAATGTCTGAAAGATTTATATTAACGTATTTCCATACAAATAACCCGAAGAAAGTTTAGTATTAGTTGTTTTTTTGTTTGTTTACACAGCAGGTTCTTATTAGTCATCAATTTTATACACATCAGTATATACATATCAATCCCAATCTCCCAATTCAACACACCACCATCCCCACCCCAGCGTGGTTTTCCCCCTTGGTGTCCGTATGTTTGTCCTCTACATCTGTGTCTCAACTTCTGCCCTGCAAACCGGCTCATCTGTACCATTTTTCTAGGTTCCACATACATGCGTTAATATACGATATTTGTTTTTCTCTTTCTGACTTACTTCACTCTGTGTGACAGTCTCTAGATCTGTCCATGTCTCAACAAATGACTCACTTTCGTTCCTTTTTATGGCTGAGTAATATTCCATTGTACATATGTACCACAACTTCTTTATCCGTTAGTCTGTCGATGGATATTTAGGTTGCTTCCGTGACCTGGATATTGTTAATAGTGCTGCAGTGAACATTGGGGTGCATGTGTCTTTTTGAATTATGGCTTTCTCTGGCTATATGCCCACTAGTGGGATTGCTGGATCATATGGTAGTTCTCTTTTTCGTTGTTTAAGGAACCTCCATACTGTTCTGCATAGTGGCTGTATCAATTTACATTCCCACCAACAGTGCAAGAGGGTTCCCTTTTCTCCACACCCTCTCCAGCATTTGTTGTTTGTAGATTTTCTGTTGATGCCCATTCTAACTGGTGTGAGATGATACCTCATTGTAGTTTTGATTTGCATTTCTCTAATAATTAGTGATGTTGAGCAGCTTTTCATGTGCTTCCTGGCCATCTGTATGTCTTCTTTGGAGAAATGTCTATTTAGGTCTTCTGCCCATTTTTGGATTGGGTTGTTTGTTTTTTTGATATTGAGCTGCATGAGCTGTTTATATATTTTGGAGATTAATTCTTTGTCTGATGATTCTTTGGCAAATATTTTCTCCCATTCTGAGGGTTGTCTTTTCATCTTGTTTATGGTTTCCTTTGCTGTGCAAAAGCTTTGAACTTTCATTAGGTCCCATTTGTTTATTTTTGTTTTTATTTCCATTACTCTAGGAGGTGGATCAAAAAAGATCTTGCTGTGATTTATGTCAAAGAGTATTCTTCCTATGTTTTCCCCTAAGAGTTTTATAGTGTCCGGTCTTACATTTAGGTCTCGAATCCATTTTGACTTTATTTCTGTGTATGGTGTTAGGGAGCGCTCTAATTTCATTCTTTTACATGTAGCTGTCCAGTATTCCCAGCACCACTTATTTGAAGACACTGTCGTTTCTCCATTGTACATCTTTGCCTCCTTTGTCATAGATTAGTTGACCGTAGGTGCGTGGGTTTATCTCTGGGCTTTATATCTTGTTCCACTGATCTATGTTTCTGTTTTTGTGCCAGTACCATATTATCTTGATTACTGTAGCTTAGTAGTATAGTCTGAAGTCAGGGAGTCTGATTCCTCCAGCTCCGTTTTTTTCCCTCAAGACTGCTTGGGCTATTCGGGGTCTTTTGTGTCTCCATACAGATTTTAAGATGATTTGTTCTAGTTCCATAAAAAATGCCAGTGGTGATTTGATAGGGATTGCATTGAATCTGTAGATTGCTCTGGGTCCTATAGTCATTTTCACAGTGTTGATTCTTCCAATCCCAGAACATGGTGTATCTCTCCATCTATTTGTATCATCTTTAATGTCTTTCATCAGTGTCTTACAGTTTTCTGCATACAGGTCTTTTGTCTCCTTAGGTAGGTTTATTCCTAGGTATTTTATTCTTTTTGTTGCAGTGGTAAATGGGAGTGTTTTCTTAATTTCACTGTCAGATTTTTCATCATTAGTATATAGGAATGCAAGAGATTTCTGTGCATTCATTTTGTATCCTGCTACTTTACCCAATTCATTGATTAGCTCTAGTAGTTTTCTGCTGGCATCTTTAGGATTCTCTATGTATAGTATGTCATCTGCAAACAGTGGCAGCTTTACTTCTTCTTTTCCAATTTGGATTCCTTTTATTTCTTTTTCTTTTCTGATTGCTGTGGCTAAAACTTCCAAAACTATGTTGAATAAAAGTGGTGAGAGTGGACAGCCTGTCTTGTTCCTGATCTTAGAGGAAATGGTTTCAGTTTATCAGCATTGAGAACGGTGTTGGCTGTGGGTTTGTCATATGTGGCCTGTATTATGTTGAGGTAAGTTCCCTCTATGCCTACTTTATGGAGGCTTTTTATCATAAATGGGTGTTGAATTTTGTCAAAAGCATTTTCTGCATCTGTTGAGATGATCATATGATTTTTCTCCTTCAATTTGTTAATACGGTGTATCACATTGATTTGCATATACTGAAGAATCCTTGCATTCCTTTGATAAACCCCACTTGATCATGGTGTATGATCCTTTTAATGTGCTGTTGGTTTCTGTTTGCTAGTATTTTGTTGAGGATTTTTGCATCTTTGTTCATCAGTGATATTGGCCTGTATTTTTCTTTGTTTGTGACATCTTTGTTTTTGGTATCAGGGTGATGGGCCACGTAGAATGAATTTGGGAGTGTTCCCCCCTCTGCTATATTTTGCAAGAGTTTGAGAAGGATTGGTGTTAACTCTTCTCTAAATGTTTGATAGAATTCACCTGTGAAGCCGTCTGGTCCTGGACTTTTGTTTGTTGGAAGATTTTTAATCACAGTCTCAATTTCAGTGCTTGTGATTGGTCTGATCCTTTGCATTTTCACATATGTTTTAGAATTAACTTGTAAATTTTTACAAAAGTCTGCAGGGAATTTTTAAACTTTTTTTCTTTTTGTACTTCAATTTCGTGTAGTTTTTATTTTCCAGTTTTCACTGTCACTTATTTTTTTCTTTTGCTGTATGAAATCTGTTGTCAAGCTCCACCAAGTAAGTTTTTAATTTAGGATACTGAATTTTTCAGTTCTAAAAGTTTCATTTAGTAGTCTTTTTCAGTTTTCCACTGAGATTTGTCATCTATTAATTCATTATATTGATCTTTTTCCTTTGAATCCTTTAGCATGTTGTTAATAGTTATTATATTCTTTTTTTTTCTTTCTTTCTTTTTTTTAACATGGTGATCTTTTATGCTAGGCTTCTAATGGCTTCTGCTGGAAATAGACTGGCTTTTCTGCTGTGGGCAATTATGGCCCCTGCCTTCAAAAACTTACTGTTCATTTAAGTGAATAATACTGTTTTGCCCAATATGGAAGGTTTATTGTGCAAACCAGCTCGTCAAGTCCAGAGCCTTCAAGGCTGAGTAAGATTTAGGTGTAAAAAAAGAGGTGTTTTGGAGTGTTAGCTTTTCTGCTGTTTCCAGCATCTTTGTTATTTCAGGTTTTCCTCTGTTGACTTTTTTTCTGGTTGCAGGTTACATTTTTCTATTCCTTTGTACAGTTAGTGTTTTGGGTTTTTTTTTTTTTGCGGGGGGGAGGTATGCTGGATTTTTTGAATTCTAACTTGCTGTGAATCTGAATTTTGTTGTCTTCCTTTAATAATTATTGAATTTTGTTCTCTAGAAGGTTAAGTTATTTATGAATCAGTTGACTCTATTAAGGCTTGTTATTAAGATTTGTTAGGGTAGGTTTTGTGTAACCCTTACTCTAGGAAAAGAATGGCCTTCCTCCTAAAGTGTGGTGATTTTCAGATCTCAACTGCACACCAAGAGTGTCAGTGAGGCCTCTCTACTCTGGCTGGTCAAAACTCCTACAACTCCCAGCCCAAGGTACCCCTGGCATCTTCCTTCCTCTCCCAGCTCCCTAGTAGCTCCACCCTGCTGTACCTCACAGATCTTGCCCTGGGCATGAACAGATTAGTATTTTTCCAAAGTCTTAAAGGGACCTTCCTGCACATTTCTCTTGTTTCTTCTTTATGCACTTCCCAGTTCTCTTCTCTCCAGGAGCCTCCTCCAAAATTCTAGCCACTCCATCAGCCCCGAAGAGTATGTGCCTCCTTAGCTTGGCAAGACCACTGTGTGCTGCTTTGGCTCCACCTCCCTGTGTCTGTGCATATATCTGGGATAATCAAGGAGCTCTCATCATGTGATTCCTCCCTCTCAGTGACCACGGTTCTGTGCTAAGGATCTTCCGATATCCAAGAGCAGTTGCTTCACATATTTTGCCATCTTTCCATTGTTTATGGCCAGATGAGCTCATCACTATTGGTTCCTTCATTGTGGCTGCGAAGGGAAGCTACCCATTATCATTTTTTATGAATATGAAAAAAAAAGCATATTAAGCCTTAGGCCTCAGACATTTTCTTCATCTTTCACGTTTGATGTCATCTCTGAAACCAGAATTCCGATTTTGTTTCTTTACCGCTACTTATATATGTGCAACTATAAAGCGGAGTGAAAGTATTTGCAAGGATAGCATATTTCCTTCTAAAGTTTATATTCCTGTAGGATGCAATTCTATGTTAGAATGTATTTTATGAGGGAACGTTGAAAAATATTTGAAATTTCAATTTTATTTGAAGCAAATTTACGTTTTTATCATAGACAGTTCTTACGTATGATTAATAGAGATGTCACAAAGGTGTTTGTTTAAAGTAGACATACAATATTTATGGCTTTTAAGGCATTTCATTTCTGCTTGGGCAGAGAGTAAGTACAGAGTCCTATCATGTTTGAAATATAGCATCTAACATTTTATAATGAATGAAACGTTCCCAATCAGATTATTGCTCTACGTCTGCTGTTATGTTTTAACATGGGGAATTTTTGGTTGTGTTTATTTCCTCTGTGGTCTTATGGGAACTTTTTAAAGCTAACTGCCTTGTGTACTAATCTAAAACACTCCCTAAATTATTATTCCTAATAGGGGGAAATATGAAAGCATCAAGATATCATACCACGTTCTCAGGTCAACCACATGTGGGAGTCATTATCCAGGGTAAATATGTGTTCAGCTTGTAGAAAGAATCACAAATGTCTTCTCAAAATAAAAGAACTCCTCCGGCTATAATATGAGAGGATAACAATCCAAGCCAATCGTTCCACTTGTGCTACCGTAGGTCTCCTTTTTTTGAAAGCGTCTCACTTCAGTTTCAACTGAAAATTAAGGGCAGCAGATAATGAACATTCCATGCCTTTTGATCTAACACGGAGCCTTTCAGGAGGCTCACCTAAGGATCCAGTCTTCCGGATGTTACGTCTGTAACTCTGTCTTGTTATGACTTCCTGAATCTTGCTGAGAGAAAAAAAATCTAAGATACAGCCACCTAATAAAATGTTATTACAGATTGTGTAAATTATACACTTAAGTAATCATGTCCTTGCTGCAAATTGCTCTATCTCTCCCTACAACCACTTTTAGATATATTCTTTTCTCAACATGACAATAGTACATCCCTGCTGTGATTGTACAAGCCCCATTAGAGTACTTGTGATTACTACACAGGCGGTCTTTAGGCAAAACATGCTGTATTTTGTTTTTCTTAATATTTCAATATGCACTTTACAGTGGGAAGTAACTCCAGAAACAGAAGACCCAAGTTTAAATTCAGACTCTGCCATTGAATAGCTAAATGACCTTGAGCAAACTCACCTTTCTTTGACTCACTTTATATGTTAAATGGTTATTAGGATAGTACATGCTTCACAAGAGAGTTGTGAAAATTAAAGGAACTAATTCAGGTCGCAGTACTGCCTGGCATACTGCAAGCACTCAGTAAAACTTAACCTATTGCTTTTATCATCATCATTACTATTACCATTTACAAAGCTCTTTAAAATTAGATTATTTTGTCCTTACAATAGATTTTTCAAGTAGATGTTGTTATCCTTATTTTATAATAAGAAGACCAGACTTAGCTGTAGGTCTTCTAACTCTAAAAGGCTGTATTTTTGTCTCAACTTTCCTTTGAATATTAAGACACTCAGACATTTTTCATGTTGGTGATGAGCCTTTGCTAAGTGCAGCTTGGTCATCTACTTAACTTAAATAATAATTTAGTAAGGATATTTTTAGTGTCAACCAAAAATTTCCTTCTTAGAAGAGAGCTCAAGATTATGATGTATTTCTACTAATAGACAATGTGGCTATATCCGTTTAGTCCCCTATAACATCCTTTACAATTAGAATATAGAACAGCTTACCATAATAGATGAAAAACAAGTTAAAGGTGTAGCACCTCAGCTGGCATATAGCATGTCAATTCCTCTCCATGCACCTTCTTCCTTCTAAATAAATGTATCCAAATTTTTGATTTCTTAATCTGAAAAGTTATTTGTTTGATCCTAGGTTTCAACTCCCAGCTACACATGGTCCCCTCTACCAGTGTGGACAATTTTCCTGTCAAACCATATATGGCTTGACCTCTGGCAAGATAAGTCTCTCTCTAGGACTGATTTTGTGTGTTATCCATGTATGTCTCCTTAAGCATTTTTCCGTTCCCATAGCAAGGCTCTACTAGTTTAACGATGTTTCAGAAGGAGATTTACCTAAATATCAGTGATTATAGTTAACTTATTAACCCATAGAAAAATTATCCCAGCACATGAAGTTTCTTGGAATCCTTCTAGTACTGATTTAGACTGAGTCTATGATTTAGGTTACTTTCCACTTCTTTTATGAGCAACCTAGTAAAGGAAAGGCCTTTGAAGTGTGAGCTGGTTGACCACTTCCTGCAAACAGTGTCCAATCCAGCTGAAAATGTCTTGGAAACATCTCCAGCTTCATCAGCAAGTGCTGGAGGATGACATCACTGTGGGATTTCTACCGAACTTTATGTTCTGATAAACAATGTGGTGCTGGTAGTTGCCACTGGTGAATTCTTTTTCTCTTAGGAGGAACGAGTAAAGTTCCTAATTCATTTTTAAGCTTTGTTTAAAGAGCAACAGAGAGTAAGACAGAAAGAGCTTGGGCGTGGTCAGACGCCAAGGAGGATCACCTATTAAAATCAGGGACCGCTGAGGACAATATTTTGGTTTGGTTTCACTCCTCTTTGAGTACAACAACATCAGTAAAGAAATGGACTTTCTTGGAAAATAAGCTATTTCCGACTAACCACCGCTTGTCTCCTGTTTCAGTCTCCATCCTAACATTCTGTGGTAGAATCCAGATGGCAAAGGTTATCTTGGAATGAACGCTTTTCTTAGATGAATGGGAGTATTCAGGAGGCTGATGGGGTGACATGGTGGTGGTGAAAGCTCCTCCAGTGGCAACAATAACAATGAAAGAAACCAACAGGCGGTTTTGCAAGCTTTATCCCTGAACAAAAGCCAAGAGGACATATTGCTTGTCACCAAACTAGGAAGAAAAATAATACTAGAGTTTTTACAGAAATAAGCACATGAAAATTCCCTGCTTATTAAACTGTTTCCATTATGATATGTTCCCTTATATTAAAATTTTCATAACAGAATGCATACTGGATACTCCAAGTGTTGGTATTTTTATTTTTTCAAGGAAAACTACTTGAGGAATTGTTGTTTGTAGGAAGAGATTTTCATTTTCTTCAAGAAACAAGGCTGATATGCTAATAAAGATGAATAAAATATAGCTCACAATTTTATTCAGTGCCTTCAGAGAATGTTAAACTAGGTTCCAAAAGCTACACTTACTTGTAGGTTGTGAGGGCTTCAGAATTCAGAAGAATATCATCAAACCCCAAATAACAAAAAACTAGAGTCTCTTTCTAACCTGTTCTCCATATCCCTTCTGACTACCAAAGAAAGCTTCCACTCTCCCTTATATTCTCATGCCAACCTCTAATTTCAATACTCATTCCCTCTCCTATCCTTCCCAAGATCATCCCTAAAACAATGAAAAATAAAATGTACTGAGTCAGACTCAGCAGAATAGGCAGTTGACTGACTCTGCCTCCTGCAGTTCAACATCCATGAAATGAGCATTGGCATTCAAACTCAGTTCACGAGGGTTATTTTCACCACATGAGGTAAATCTTTCCACTGTGTCAGGTAAAATTTGAATCCAAGTTCTTCTCAGCTAACATCATTCATTCTAATTCCTATGTCCATTTCTTCTGCAGACTGCCACTCTCAAGACCTCTCACATCAAAGTCTGTGTTTCCTCATGTACAATTCTGGATACTGTAAGAGAAAGCACAAGCCCAGAGTGGTGTTTTTTATGAGTCAGTGACTTGCTTCTGGGTCCCAAATGGCATGGGAACCAGGGAATCATTTTGAGTTGCAGGGTTCAATAGTGAAACTCTATAGCTTTCTTGGCCCTTACAAAAGCAGGTCACAGCTGCCTGGCTTCCTAATTTGGTTTGATGTGCTGTGAACTCCCAAGGGGAGAAGTCACTCTTTTCTTCCTCTGTAAGTACAGGAACCATTCCAAAATAAATAAATAAATAAATTCGGCGGAGTTCAGCTGTGATTTTAAATGCTCTCTACCACCCTACTGTACAGATCATCTAGAGTTGACTCTCAGTAATTATTTATCGTATTGGAGAGGAAGTATATGGCATTTTCATCTTCTGAGATGTATAACCTCATTGCTGTGACTATTCACTAAGATGATATTCGCAGAGGATTTCTTTTCATGCTTTAAGGATGTTTCATGGAAAATGGGTATCTATTATAAAAAACCGAATATGAAACCAAACAGAGAGAGAGAAAATGAAAGTAGAAAAATTAATTGCAAAATACCGTAACAGAGTCTTATGCCAAGTCTACAAAATAGCATTATTATATATTTTTCTTGTTACCTACTAGGCTCACAAGGACATGATAAATCACCTTGCTTTATAAGATTTGATGAGGCAGAAAGATCTTTCCTCTTGGTCATCAATTTAAGGTGCAGTATGATTTTACATGTTGTTCCATCTCAGAATTTGGCTGTGTTCTATCTCTGTGATTTCCCAGAGCCAGCCACTTCAGGTTGTTTGGGTCTATGCCAGGGGCTGTGACACAGATGCTTTTAATAAAAGGATGAAACCACCTTCTGGAAAATCTCCTTGCTTTACTAGAACTCTCAAGAGATATCAATCCTGTTTTATTAGTGTTTATTTAAAAATGAAAGAAGGAAAAGAAACTAAAGTAGCTAACACAGTCTATGTAGCCTGCTTTGTGTTCCTTCTTTTGTTGCACAGAATAGAACATTTCTCATGAAAAAAGTTCATGCAGTTCCACAGCTGTATGTTGAGTGCCTACTATGTGCCAAACTCTGCACTAGGCATGGCAGACACCAAGAAGATGTCTGACCTGTTTTGGAGGAGCTACACAGAAAAAACTGAATCAAATAATCAAAAGTAATTTATGAAATGTGTGGAGATATCTGTATAACGTCATATTTGGTAGAATATTTAAAGGTGTATAAAATTGAGGCTAGATGACTTTATTACACGGGAAATTACCTAATATGTGGTGAGCAAAGCTTTACAAGCAATGAGAAAGTGGTGGATCATTCGATAAATGGTATAGCAAAAACTGACTATTTAGAAAAAAATGTAAATTATACCAGCCTCAAGCAGAACACCAAAAGAAGTAGATTAATAGTCGATTGTACATGTTAAGAACCATATAAAGTAGAAGAAAATATTGTTGTATATATGAAATGGTCTTAGAATAGGGAAGGAATTTCTAGGTATAAAAGTCATAGAGGAGAGACCAAATGTCAAATTTGACAGTATAAATATGTAGAAGTTATATGTAGAAATTTTGTAAAATTAAAACAGAAATGTAAACTTGATAAAATACTGGCAAAATATGACAACAAGTTAATATCCTTAATAAGTGAAGATTTGATATGAATCAACTGATGTTACTAATCATGCAGTAGAAAAAAGTAGCAGCCAGAAATACACGGTGAATACATTAAACTTCACTAGTAATCAAAGACATCTAATTAAGGCAACAATAATAATTTTTTTCTTATCAAATTGACAGTTTTCTAAGATACATAGTGATTAATATTACGAAGGTGCACAGTCAACCTCATTCAATTCTAGTTGACACTAAAATACATTTTCTGGAAATCTGTTCAGCAGTAAGTATTAAGAAAATTTTTAAATTATAATATTATTTGATCCAATAATGCCAGTTCTAGAAAAGTGTGTTGAACAAATAGTAAGACATTTATGTAAAAATACAGGGCGCACGGGGCTGGGAGGAGGCGGGCAGGCTGGTGGGCTGGGGGCTATGGGCGTCCAGAAGTGCGCGGTGGACTCGGAGGTGGCGAGTAGTTAGCTGTTGTTAGTCAGTGTCAGTTGCTCGGTGGCGGCGGCTGTGATCACCAGGAAGGGTATGGAACGGCCAGCAAAGGTAGTCACTGCAGCGGCGTGTGAGCCCCTCAGGTATCTGATTAAACTGGAACTTATGCTGTAGACATTTCTTTGTGGATCTGTCTGAAAACCTAAGACTCTACTGTCCTAGGTTAAGAACTCTTGGATTAATATAATAGTGTTAGCAGAAGTCATATTGCTGTGGACTGGGGAGTGAATTTGTGTGAGCGCAAAGACGAAAGGGAGGACACCGTAGGGATCTCACCAGTACATCATCGTACCTGACCTGGAAAAAGATCCCCTAGAAAGGGGTGTTATTTGTGTGGCATTTGTATCCTGAAGTGTGATGATTGGGGTGTGAGGGATGGCATGTTGTAAACATTGCTATCTTCAGAAAATAAGGCAAGGAAGAAAGGACATTTCATCTTGGAAGGACCCAAAGCACTTTGAAGTTTAAAGGAATGTAATGATAGCTGCTAAAACCACCTTTGTCACTGAAATGGATGAAGTACTTCAAATTTAAATGCCGTGTGGCTGACAGGGTCTTGGTGCTCTGGCCTGGTGTCAGGCCTGAGCCTCTGAGGTGGGAGAGCCAAGTTCAGGACATTGGACCACGAGAGACCTCCCAGCCCCATATAATACCAATCGACAAGAGCTCTCCCAGAGATCTCATTTCAACGCTAAGATGCAGATCCACCCAACGGGCAGCAAACTCCAGTGCTAGACGCCCCATGCCAAACAACTAGCAAGACAGGGACACAGCCACACCCATTAGCAGAGAGGCTGCCTAAAATCATACTAAGTTCACAGACACTCCAAAACACACCACCAGACGCAGGCCTGCCCACCAGAAAGACAAGATCCAGCCCCACCCACCAGAACACAGGCACCAGTCCCCTCCACCAGGAAGCCTACACAACCCACTGAACCAACTTACCCACTGGGGGCAGACACCAAAAACAATGGGAACTACGAACCTGCAGCCTGCGAAAAGGATACCCCAAACACAGTAATTTAAGCAAAATGGGAAGACAGAGAAATATGCAGCAGTTGAAGGAGCAAGGTAAAAACCCACCAGAACAAACAAATGAAGAAGGAATAGGCAGTCTACATGAAAAAGAATTCAGAGTTACGGTAGTAAAGATGATCCAAAATCTTGGAAATAGAATGGAGAAAATAAAAGAAACATTTAACAAGGACCTAGAAGAACTAAATAGCAAACAAACAATGATGAGCAACACAATAAATGAAACTAAAAATTCTTTATAAGGAATCAGTAGCAGAAGAACGGATAAGTGACCTGGAAGATAAAATAGTGGAAATAACTACCGCAGAGCATAATAAAGCAAAAAGAATGAAAAGAATTGAGGACAAACTCAGAGACCTCTGGGACAATATTAACTGCACCAACATTCGAATTACAGGGGTCCCAGAAGAAGATGAGAAAAATAAGGGGTCTGAGAAAATATTTGAAGAGATTATAGCTGAAAACTTTCCTAACATGGGAAAGGAAATAGTCAGTCAACTCCAGGAAGGGCAGAGAGTCCCATACAGGATAAATCCAAGGAGAAAAACACCAAGACACATGTTATTCAAACAATCAAAAATTAAATACAAAGAAAAAATATGAAAAGCACCAAGGGAAAAACAACAAATAACCTACAAGGGAATCCCCATAAGGTTAACAGCTGATCTTTCAGGAGAAGCTCTGCAAGCCAGAAGAGAGTGGCAGGACATATTTAAAGTGATGAAAGGGAGGGCTGCCCTGGTGGTGCAGTGGTTGAGAGTCTGCCTGCCGATGCAGGGGACGCGGGTTCGTGCCCCGGTCCGGGAAGATCCCACATGCCGCGGAGCGCCTGGGCCCGTGAGCCATGGCTGCTGAGCCTGCGCGTCCGGAGCCTGTGCTCCGCAACAGGAGAGGCCACAGCGGTGGGAGGCCCATGTACTGCAAAAAAAAAAAA
>RJWK010016836.1:0-34914 GCA_004363435.1 Platanista minor
ATCCCCTCCCTCTTGCGTCTCCCTCCCTCCCACCCTCCCTGTCCCACCCCTCTAGGTGGTCACACAGCACTGAGCTGATCTCCCTGTGCTATGCGGCTGCTTCCCACTAGCTACCTATTACATTCGGTAGTGTATATATATGTCCGTGCCACTCTCTCACTTCGTCCCAGCTTACCCTTCCCCCTCCCCGTGTCCTCAAGCCCATTCTCTAGTCTGCCTCTTTATTCCTGTCCTTCCCCCTAGGTTCGTCAGAACCATTTTATTTTATTTTTTTTTAGACTCCGTATATACGTGTTAGCATACGGTATTTGTTTTTCTCTCACAAACTCAGTTTGATTAGGTCTTGAGATTTGTGAAAATAGTTTAAAGAGAGGAAGGGACTCAGCAGGATGGGAGAAGGAGAAAAATGTGGAAGCAGGTGTGAAGAGAAAGATTTCCATAAAAACCGGGGCCCTGAAAAGCACGATGGCTAAGAGGTAACAGTTGGTCTGGGGTAAACAGGGGCACGGATTTGGGGAATCAAGGGAGGGATGTGTAGCTTAGGGTTGAAGGGAACATGTGGTTACGCTCGGGCGAGGACTCAGAAACTTGACAGCTAGCCAAAAGGAGAGTGAGTAAGGAGGACAGCCTGCATGAGAAGGATGCAAAGTAGAAGGACCGACCCATCCCATGGTAGAAAATAAGACAGCTGCAGAGACAGAGTTAGGGATGGGCAAATAATCAAGTGAGGCTGGTCAGGGCCCGTGAGCATCAACCTACCCTGCTGGAAAGGATGCACTCTCTTTCTGCTGAGGTTGCCAACCTGGAAGGATGTAAAGGAGCCTGCCTGAGGAGGAAGCCAACACGGAGCGAAGCAGACCAGAGAGACAGACAGAGATAGGTGACTGATGACGCCATCCGTTCACCTGGATCAAGCCATGCCTGAACTCCAGCATCCCAGGCACTTTCAGTAAAATAAAGGACCCTCCCCACTAGTAAATGTGATGATTCTGACCAGTTTAATACCAATAATTACTGCCTATAAATAATGAGCACTACAACTTCCTCAGGGCCAGTTACTGGACACACTTCAGCTACTATGTGCAGCTTCTAGTTATCCGTTTGTCCAGTTGACTGAGAGCTCACAGGGCTGGCCTTGGATAAAACTGTAAGTCAGGAAAGTTACCTCTCCTCCTCCAGTATCACAAAACTCTAGGTTCTTTAGTCCCAGTGCCTTCCACGAAGACAAAAACTGGCCTGATGATAGATATTTTTGCCCTTTAGTCTGAATGAGATTTGAACAAGTTCCCTTTTAAAGCAACTTGGGCAGGGGATTCCCTGGTGGCGCAGTGGTTAAGAATCCGCCTGCCAATGCAGGGGACACAGGTTGAAGCCCTGGTCCGGGAAGATCCCACATGCTGCGAAGCAGCTAAGCCCGGGCTCCACAACTACTGAGCCTGCGCCCTAGAGCCCACGAGCCACAACTACTAAGCCCACGTACCACAACTGAAGCCCGCGCGCTTACAGCCCGTGCTCCGCAACAAGAGAAGCCACCCCAATGAGAAGAAGCCCATGCACCGCAACGAACAGTAGCCCCCGCTCACTGCAGCTGGAGAAAGCCCTCGCACAGCAATGAAGACCCAACGCAGCCAAAAATAAATAAATAAAATAAATAAATTTATTTTCTTTTAATTTAAAAAATGAAGCAACTTGGGCAAACGTTTGTTCGGGCTCCTAATAATCTTTGCTGAGAGGCACTTTATGGACCTCTAGGCAGCTGGCCGGAAGGTGAATTGTCACCAGTGACTTGCTATCAAGAAGGGGCACATCCCTAGACTAGACCCCAGGTTCTCAGGAGGGGGCAGTGCAAGCTAATTTCATTCCAAGCTGGAATTCAAAAGAGACAGGCAGACCAGAGAGGATATTTACAAAAGGGTCTTGGCATTAGCAAATTGCTAAATTGAAACGTTTCCAGTCTTAGAAAGAGTCAGGGGCATAAGGACACTCTGGCTGAGGCTAATCCTATTATTTTGAACTCTATCAGCAGCGGCTTCTGGCTGGAGCCTAATCTCGGGGGTGAATTACTGCGAGGGGGCTGCTTTTCTTTCCTGCTGTCTTTGCTTTAATGATATTTCCTTCGTCCATAGCTGGTTTAGGACAAGACTGCAGCTGGCCCTTCCCTTGCCCCCATCCTCCTCCCAACGAAATCCCACAACATTCCCTGGGAACACTGTTCATGGTTAAGATAAGCTAGTAAGTTTATTTTGCAAACAGTGAAAAACAAAAAAGGAAATTGACTTTTCCCCCTAACTTGTGGGCTTTAACTGGCACAGTGATTGTCATATCCTCTGGATGCCCAAGAGAGGAAGAGAGAACTTTGCTAAAACTGGGCGCTTCATTCACTCATTCATTCATTCATTTGTTCATTCAGTCATTGCCATGGCCCTTGGTGCCTCCTGATGGTGGGCATGGTGATGACCCACCTGTGCGCACGCAAACGCAGGCACGTGCACAAACAGGGCTGCAGTGTATTTCTGAGATCAGGCGCCAGTAAACTTTTTCTGTGAAGGACTAGAGAGTTACTATTTTAGGCAGTGTAGGCTGTGTGTTCTCTGTCTCAGCTATTCAAATTTTCCATCATGGCTTGAAAGCAACCGTGAACAATAGGTTACAAATGGCGTGATTATGTTCTAATAAAACTTTATTTGTGAAAGCAGATGGCACCAGATATGGCAGGCAGGCCTGGTTGGCTGACCCCTGGGCTAGCCACCAACTGCACTAGTGACTTGGTTTCCTAGTGTGAACTTAGTAACAACAGCCTGCCTATTTCTCTGCGCCCCTTCTGTGGTGGGTGTTGGAGAGCCATCTTCCTGGGTCAATACAAGGATGGCGAGGAAGGCAAGCAGGGTAGACCAGATGGCCCCTTGAGATTCCTCCTAGTTGCCCACATGCCAAGATTCAGGCTGGATCAAGAATAAGAGAAATCACTTCCTCAGTGTGTCTATTTATGGTCTGGCCTTGGGTGGTATCTCTACTGGCCTGGGAAGGGTCCTCAAAGATAAGGGGGCACAAAGCCCACCCAGGGCTGGGGCCTTTGCAGCCCGCCTATTGGATTCTGTTGGTTGTGCCACTTTACAGTGTATATTGATTCATTCAACTCCTTGTTCTTCTCTGTAGCAGGACTTAGTGGAGGTGTGTTGACTACTTGCCCACTACATGTCAGGCCTTGTGCGAGACATTGTGGGTTCAGAGGAAAAAGACACGGTCCCCAGCCCCAGGGAGCTCACAGAGTAGTAGGGAAAAAGAAAAATAAACAATTACAGTCCAACGTGCTAAGCATGGTGAGAGCAGTAAGCAAACAGTAGAGTGGAAGGATGAGTTAGCTCCAGGGCTATCGCAGAGGAGGGTGGGGAGATATCCTGTCTGTCTCTTTCTGAGGCCGAATTCCAGAGCACAGAGAGCCTCATGGAAGAAAGAACTCACCTCTCGGGGCCACCTGAGGACCACTGAGCCCTTCACCTGCTCAGAATCCCAGAGCGCTGCGGCAGAGACCTCCCGAGCCCATCTGTAGAAAGGAAGAGCAGTCCATTCAAGGAAAAAAACTTCCCCTATCTGCTTCTTACAGCAGTTTTTGTTTATCTCATTATCTCCCAACCTGAAGAACAGGACCATCTGGCATGCGGGCATGTTAACAAGATCATAAATTAGGAGGAGAAATGAAGCCAGATTTCCATAATGGTCACAAGACAGAAATCAACAGCGCTGGGAAGGAATTTGCTGGGAAGGTAGGGTGGGAGGGAGCCGAATGAAAACGCCTCATCACATCCAGCCTGAATGGAAAACACAGATCCAGAGCCATTTAGAAGGAGTGTTTTTCAAAAAGTGCTGGGGAAGCATCTCTCCTCCCTGTCTTTCTCTCCCTTCTCTCCCTCTTCCTGTCTTCTGGGTCCTGCCTTAGGAATGGGGCCAGCTTGAGTCCCCTCATCCTCATAGGTCGTTATTACAATTACTGTAATAATTGTGTGAAGACTCCCCCTGTATCTCATTTCACAGGGGATGTCTCACCCTGTGCACAAGGCCTTGCGAGCTTGGACCAGCGCTCCGGCCACCAGTGTTTCCCTAGATTCTGAATACTTCTCGGGACCCTGTGTCTTGGGTCTGGCAAAGACAGCACCTGTGGGTAATTGACGAGAGATGGCCTTGCCCACCCGGGGCCTGGATGCTGAGAGTGCCCGGTGCATGTGCACAGAGCCTTCCCCAGTGTCACTGCCCATCAGACTACTCTTGGCTTCTTGGCAGAAAGGTCCTCCCCATCCCCCTGAGTGTATTAAATAAGCATACAGGCAGACCTCCAAAATTGCAGGTTGGGTTCCAGACCACTGCGATAAAGTCACACAAATTCTTTGGTTTCCTAGTGTCTATAAAAGTGACGTTATAGTGTAGTCTATTAAGTGTGCAATAGCGTTACGTCTAAAAAAAAGGTGTAATACCTTAATTTAAAAATACTTTATTGCTGAAAACTGTTCACCATCCCTTGAGCCTTCAGTGAGTCGTAATCTGTTTGCCATAGTAACTTCAAAGATCACTGATCACAGATCACCGTAACAGATATAGTCATAATGAAGAAGTTTGAAATATGGTGACAATTACCAAAATGTGACACCGACACACGAAGTGAGCAAATGCTCTTGGAAAAACGGCACTGATAGGCTTGCTCAAAGCAGGGTTGCCACAAACCTTCAATTTGTAAAAAAAAAAAAAAAAGAAAGCAGTGTCTGCGAAGTACAGTAGAACACTGTCTGTATTAAATGTCTCCACTTGTGGTGGCTCTGGACCCGTTACCCTCTTCTGCCCAGCTTCTCCAGTCCTGCCTCCACTTCTTTGGGAAAGCTGGTCTCCTCCCCGACATAGCTTTCCCTTCTTACGAATCTATCCTGATAAAAAAAAAGATTCTAGCTCTGTTTTAAAAATGCAGGGAGTGGGTGAAAATTTTGTCCCACTGATTACATGTCAGGGAAAACAGTTTGTCCTTTTCAAAAATCAGGAGCATATTTGATAGAACGAGGCTGAAGAAACCAAAGGTATGCTAATTTTAAAGCTGTCTGATGGGAGACGAGGCTGATATTGTGAGGGTACAAGAATAAACTCTCTTTTTCAATTGGAGAAGTAACATCATAATAGATTCACCTCTGTGATGTTAGGTAGCATGAGGCTCTAACGCTGCCTGCAAATTTATCTCCGCTCAGTTTCTTTTCAAGGGGCAGTTCACTGACAAATGTTTCAGCTTTTTCCATGATTTTTCACCTATTCAGGCCTCTAAGTTTTTAAAAAGTCAATTATGATAATTTAAAGTTTCCTAGAAAATTGCTCTTTTTATAAATATATTTTTTTAAAAAACCTATTTTCTGTATCTGTGGTTTCTTCCCCTATCTTGGTCCTTATTTTGTGTCTTCATATCCCCTTTCTCTAGCTCTTTCTCATTACTGGACACTTTCTTTGTGCATTTTATTTGTATTTTGTTTCAGCCACAATTCTTGGATCGACCAATCCATTCTGCTTTGTAATTTATTAATTTCTGCTTTTATCTTTATCAGTTATGCCCTGCAAGTTTCCAAGGATTATTTAATTGTATCTTTCTACATTCTGAGGTGAATGGGTAGTTCATTTGCTTTCATTAATTTTTATTCAGCAAATGCACTGACCTTTGCTTTATAGCCCAATATATGATCACATTTTGTAAATGTCCCATGGTCACTAGAAAAGAAAATATTTTGACTTCTTTGTAGGTTAGTAATGTAAATATTTAATTATTGAATAGCTATGCAGATAACTATGGCCTTATTTATTCTTTGAATTCTGGATTTCTCAAGAAATGCTCCCCTTTATGATTTCGTCAGTTTCTTTTTCAATTCTAACTATTTGGGCTTTAAATATTTTGATGTAATATTATTATGTACATGAAGAGATAGGTCTATTTAGATCTTCATTATGGATTATTTGTTGCATCAGTAAAAAATGATTATCCTATAAATGATTTATCACTTGAATTCTATGCACCACTGCTTTTCATCCCCCATCATCTGGTATTTTTCTGTCTAGCTCTTAACTTTAAAACTTTTGGAGTAATTATGCTTTAGGTATATTTCTTGTAGGTAAAACAAAACTAAGTTTTATTTCTTGAACAATTTTGAAAGTCTGTATTTTAACATTGGAGTTGAATCCATTTATCGTTTTTAATATACATGATCTATTGTTCTTATTTCTGCATTATTATTGTTATTACCATTTTGGTTTTTTGCTTTTATGTTTCCTTGATGCTTATTTCATATCATTAGCTTTATGGGACCATGTTTATAACCCTATGTTATTTTTAGTTCAACCAGTAGTTACTTTCAATTTTACAAATTTGTCAAACCTGTATTTTTTTATATTATCAAAATCAATAATGAAACAGTACCTCATGACTTATATACACATAGGAGGAAAATATTATCACATATTTACATCTTTTCCTCTCTTCTTCCCAGATTTACCTGTTATGCTGTCACATTTGGGGCCCTGTTTAATATTGATAAATGATTATCCTTACATTCTGCTTTTTTTTTTTCAAGAATCATGATAATTTGCACTGTTTGTAACGGTGTTGCCAATCATTTTTCAGGCCTGTTTGTTTACGCGGTCTCCATGGTCACCACCAGGGCCATGGTCTTCTCCTGTGAGCTTGTGAGTCAAGTTTTGGTTGTTAGGTACACATTCTTAGTGCACATTCTTGTAGAATAAAACTCTGCATGGTATATTTTTGGAATTTTTACATCTCTGAGAAAGCCTTTGTATTGCCTTGAAAAGTAAGCGACACCTTGGTTGGCTGGTGTGTTCTTGGTCTTGGATCAAAACCTTTCCCTCCCCTATGCAGTATCCATCTCTCTCTTTCCCTCTCTCTCACTCTCTTTCCTTTCTTGCTCTCTCTCTCTCTTTTTTTTTTTTTTTTTTTAGCTCTTCAGCTGCTTTCTTCTGGAATTTACATCATCCTATGTTACAGAGATCTCTTCAGTAAATCTAACTTGTGCTCCTTTGTAGATAGCTTTTTTCTTTTTTATTTCCTTGCCTGGATATTTGTCAAATTCTTTATCCTTGAAATTAAAAGAAAAGTCATCACTGTATGTCTATGTGTTGGTTACTTTCAATTCATGTACCTGGAGAGATCACTTCATCTACCCATTCAAGTGTTTCTAAATTCAGGAAAATTTTCTTCTACTCTGTCCTATTTTATCCTCTGTGTCCTTTTAAAAAAATGAATCCCCTTTTCTCTTCTTTAAGAACCTCCTTGGGGCTTCCCTGGTGGCGCAGTGGTTGGGAGTCCGCCTGCCGATGCAGGGGACGCGGGTTCGTGCCCCGGTCCGGGAAGATCCCACATGCCGCGGAGCGGCTGGGCCCGTGAACCATGGCCGCTGAGCCTGCGCGTTCGGAGCCTGTGCTCTGCAATAGGAGAGGCCACAACAGCGAGAGGCCCGCGTATCGCAAAAAAAAAAAAAAAAAAAAACAATCTCAGTTTGGAATAGCCCCAGATGTAGTACCACTGAATCCTCCTTGGGATGATGTAGGTGTAGAATTGCCCCTGGGAACCCTTTCTGTTCTCTCCTGGATGCTGTACCCTGCTCAGATCCTAAGTTGGTGTAAGTTTACACACAACAGTGAACAGCATGGAACCAGGGGAGAGCCCGGTAGGCGGGGCCCTGTGACTTTGGGGTGAGTGGCGGCTCATCACCTGGACAACTCCTACTCATTCTTTAGATTACCCTTTCACCTATTCATTCATTCAACGTCAGTTTATTGATCCATTCAGCAAATGTTTGAGAATTCGTGCCAGGCATAGTGCTGGGATTAAGAAAGAGAAAACAATGTCCCCTTGCCAGGCTTTCATTTCAGGGAGTCAAACAGATTCACCAGTTCCCATCTAGAGACACACAGCACAGGAGTAAACAACCAACCAATAAGCTGATTACAGACTGTGGAAGGTGTCACAAGAGTCAACTGCCCTTATTTTAGATCCAGAGGTTGGTGACATCTTCCTCCGAGGAGATGACATTTGAGCTGAGCCACAGACAGTGTGAGGGAGTGTCTCCTGTTAGGACTCCAAATCCACTCTCACTGTCTCCACTCTTCGGACCTCAAATCCCCTGATCCTCTGGTTTCCCGCTGGGCTTAGTTAATGGGATCACCAGCAGGAGACTGGAGGCAGAGTGGCCAGGACGTCAGCTGGGGTGTATCTTCCCCCAGCATGTGCCCAAGTGGGTCACTGCTGGTGGGCTCCAGCTCCTGGATATGGCCTTTCCAGACATCCTCTGGGTTCTGGAACCCACTCTCCCCTTGCTCCTTGACGTCAGGGATTGCAAAGGCTCCCCACTGTTGTCAGCCCCCAGGGGCTGCACTGTCCCTTGTTAATGCCTCTAGCTATGCCTGCTCTTTCTTCAAGAACCCGGTTCAGAGGTACCTTTTGCTTCCTGCCGGAAGAGAGTGGCGTGAGATGCCACTGCCCATCTGTCAGGGCAAACCGAAGTTTTCTCTACCCCCTCACCACACATTCCCCAAATGCCGAGTCATGACTTCAGTGCTGACCGAATTGAATCACTGTCTCCCTCATGTCTGCCTTGTTACTCATTTTAACCTTGTTTCACCTGCTCTTGGGGGAGACCGAGGAGGGGAGACCCCTCTGGCAGCCTGGGTCCTGGCTGTTCCCAAGGAGGGTGTGTCATAATCCTTATGAAAGAGAATCCAAACTGAGGGGGGTAGGAGTAACCTTAGAGTCCCCTTAAGGGGGACATTCTTCCTAAGTAGGAGAAGGGTGGGGAGCATCATTGGTTTTCTGCATGTGCCTCTGGGGACTGAGATCTAGAGGCCACCCCCAAACCCCTTCACACAGTGTGCTCATAACCGGCCATTGGAAATGGAGAAACTTCAAGCAGAAACCAGAACAGGTGCTCTAAGGTGGCCCAGCGGCGTGAGCAGAGGCTTCAGTCAGAGGTAGCACCTTGACTGTCCAGGATGAGGGGAAGCCAGAGCTGGAAGGCCTGCTGCGGAGGCTGGGGGCAGGGGAGCCCCGAGGAGAGGGAACTGGTTCCCCACCATGCGGTTCAGTCTAGAGCTGCAGCTCTGCTAGGCATCACGAAGGAGGAAGACGGGGTGGAGGGCAGGGGCTGGAGAGAGGGGTCCAAGAGGGCAGACATGCTGGGGAGCCTCCCATGAGGCCCATCTGATCCAGGGAGCCAGAGCCAAACATGGTGGCACACGGGCATCACCTGCTGTTTTCTTCCTTCTGAGGGACCATGTTAGCTTCCCACTGCGGCTGTAACAAGTTGCCACAAACTCAGACGTCTGAAATGGGTCTCACTGGGCTGAAATCGTGGTGTTATGGGGCTGTGTTCCTTCTGAGGCTGTAAGGGAGAATCTGTTCTCTTGCCCGGGAAGCACCTGTATTCTTGGCTCGTGGCCCCCTCCTCCCCCTTCCAAGCCAGCCATGTAGCATCTTCCAATCTCTCTCTCTGACACACACTCTCCTGCCACCCTAGGTAAGGACCCTTGTGATTACATTAAACCTGCCCAGATAATCCAGGACCATCTTCCAGTCCCAAATCCCCTTTGCCATGTAAGTACCATATGCAGGGTTTCAGGGATTAGGATGTGGACATCGTTGGGACCATTATTCTGGCCCACCATCATTCTGCTTGTGCCAGGAGCTCCCTTCTCTCCTTGGGCACCGGAGCCCAAAGAGTCATCTTCAGAGGAAGAGGTAGAAGCCATGACGTCTAAATCAGGACAGGGTGCAGGCTGGGGCCTCTTCAGGGACAGCCTTTCCCAATCGGAAAGGAAATACTGGCCTGATAAACATGAACCAAGACTTGGTTGTGGGGGAGCCAGCAGGACGCATCCTCCCTCAGCCTCAGCCCCCGACTCTGGGAGGGGTGGCTCCGCACCATCAAATGCACTCTCAGCCCCACAACACAAGAAAGCTCGGGATGGGACCCGCCGGGCTGCCCGGGCCATGTAGGTTTTGACCCCGGTGGGCCAGTGCAGAAAAGTGAGGTCCTTTGTGGTGGGTCCAGGGAATCCCCACCCCTTCCCAAGACACGGACCTGCACTGGAGACATGAGCCCTGCGAGGGGGCATTGGGCAGTCTGTGATTGCAGCTCCTGGCACCACACTGCCCCTTCTCCTTTTAAAGAAACCATGGGCTTCCAGCTTCTCCTCTTGGGAATCGGGCTTGGCCTGGCAGGTGCGCTGACCAATCCAGGCGCTGTCCTGGTATCCCTCCCTCCGGGAATAACCCTGCGGGTAACAGGGCTCCCCCTCTTTTAAGGTGAGTGTTCAGATGAAAATGGGGCTCCAGCCTTCCTCAGTTCTCACTGTACTAACAGAATCAAGCACAGTAACCCACTTTCTCGCAAGTCTTTGCATGCAGGCTATACCCTGGAGGATGCCCCTGGTCGATTCCATCCCTGACTTATGAAACCTGGGCCTGTCTGTGTGCAGCTTGTCCCTTTGTAACCCAGGTAAGGCACCCGAAGCAGACAGCAGTGCAGCTGCACTCAAACCACAGGCAAGAGAGAGAATCCCTGGCACCCGCGTGGCCGGTGTTTCAGGGGAGCCAGGGGCATCAAAGAACAGATTTCAAGGTGAGAGCTGCCCTGGGAGGAGGGGCTGGGTCAGGAGGAAAGGGCAGTGAGTGGACCGTGAGTGGAAGCCCAGAGAGCAGAGGGCAGCTGCATGGATAAACTCATCTCCCCCCAAGTTGTTGAATTGGGAAAATTAAAAATATAAATGAAATAATGCATCTGTTCTCCGAGGTCCCTTCCAGCTTTAAAATTTTATGCTTTCATAAGCTTTGGGGGAAAAGAATACACCAACCACTAATAGCAAGGAGATTTTGAAAGCTTTAAAGGTTTTATAAGCTGTATGGATCAGGAACAAGGATGCTCGCTGCACACACGGAAGGTCTGGAGGGAGAGGCAGGACTTGGCTCTCCATTATCTGAAGCGAGGCTTATCTAGAGCAAAGCCTACTTTCAGGCACTCACATGGCATCAATTCTGCTGAACTAAGCTCTTGGAACATGGATATTGTTTTCCTCTTATACCAACAGAAGCTGCAAGAAGAGGTGCTCTAATCCATCATATAGTCCCACTCCCCAAAGGAGTAAACACTGGTTAAGACAGAGAGCAAAGGCTTCCCTCGTTAGAAGCCCTGATGAGACCTGGTTGGAGGCTCTGAACTGCATTACGGTTGACCATGATGACCATGGGGATGGGTCCCTCTCCTGCTCCACTTTCCTCTACTTTTCCTTCATTAATGCAGAGACAGAGTCATCTAATAAAAAACAGAAGAGATGGGGGAGTCTTTGAGATCATTGTCATAATGTGGTCAAGGTGACAAAAATTAGAGATGACCTTATAATTCATAAATTGGGGAAAGGGTGGTCTCTACTCGAAGTTAAATGTATGTGTGTGTGTGTGTGTGTGTGTGTGTGCACATGCACACCCCGCTAGTCCATAAACCCTCTGAGAGCAGAGGTCATCTCTAGCTTTTTCATCAATATAACCCTGAGGCCAAGAGCAGTACCTGGACACAGTAGATGCCCAATAAATACTCACTGAATGAATGAATGAATGAAATAGGAGGGGAAAAAAATCTTCCTATCCATAGGAAGTAACTTTGAATGGCTTGCACATACATCTTGGTAATGTTCCCCATGAGACCACTGAAACTAGCCAGAGGGATAGTCCATGTTAAAGAAAAACCTGTAATTTTTCCAAGTTCTGGGGTTTCCTTGCGGCTGCTGTGAGGGAAGACCCAGAGACGTGTTTCTTTGTTTAGAAGGCATTTCGTGATATTTGGGAGATGCGATAGGTAGGCGTAGAAGGGAGAGAAGTGGGTGAAGAGCCAGATCTGCATAAATCAGTCATAAATGAGCAGAAGGTGGAAGAAAGACAGGCCAGGGTGCAGGAAGCCAGCTCAGGGGAAGCGTGGGCTGGGAGAAGATCCTTGTGGAGGGCAGGGCTCAATAAATTTCTAGATTCAATGACACCTGACATCAGTTTAGAAATTCTTTCCTGCTCTCAGCTTTTATTTTACCCTCCTAACCTCACATTTTCAGAAGAAGTGTTTTAAAACCTTGTGTGTAAGAGGATGCTTTGGAGGATGAACAGAAGAGAGGATGGATGGGGTCTGGGGTGCATGGTCTAGAGAAAGGATGTCTGACAGAGGAGGGAAGACTGATTATGGACAGACACGTGGACATGTAAACTGTAGTGTGACTCAGGAATGGACGTGGGTGGGGTGCAAACATACCCGCCGGCTGACTGAATAGTGGGTCCCTAAACATGTCCCCGAAACCTGTGAAAAGTTTACCTTGTATGACAAAAAGGGACTTTGCAAATGTGATTAAGGATTTTTTTTTAATTGAAGTATAGTTGACTTTCAATGTTATATTAGTTGGTGTACCACATAATGATTCAGTATTTTTATAGATTATATTCCATATAAAGTTATTATAAAAATTTGGCTATATTTCCTCTGCTGTACATTGCATCGTTGTATCTTATTTATTTTATACCTAGTAGTTTGTACCTCTTAATCCCCTTCACCTATCTTGCCCCTCTCCCCACTGGGAACTGCTAGTTTGTTCTCTGTAGCCGTAAGTCTGTTTCTGTTTTGTTATACTCTTTTATTTTTTTAGATTCCGCATATAAGTGAAAACATACAGTATTTGTCTTTTTCTGTCTGACTTATTTCACTCAGCATAATACCGTCCAGGTCCATTCATGTTGTTGCAAACAGCAGAATTTCATTCTTTTTTTATGGCTGAGTAATATTCCATTGTGTATATATACCACATCTTCTTTACCCGTTCATCTGCTGACAGACACTTAGGTTGCTTCCATATCTTGGCCATTGTAAATAAGGGTCCTGAGATGGGGAGGTTGTTCTGGGCTATCTGGGTGGGCCCAATGTAATCACGGGGTACTTTTAAGAGGGACACAGGAAGGTTAGAGTCAGAGAAGGGGATGTGATGATGGAAACAGAGCTTGGAGTCCTGTGGTCACAAGCCAAGGGATGCAGTCAGCCTCTAGAAGCTGGCAAAGGCAAGAATTCTCCCCTAAAGCCTCCAGAAGGAACCCAGCCCCATAACACCTTGATTTTAGCCCAGCGACACCTATTTTGGACTTCGGACCACAAGAACTATAAGATCAATGTGAGTTGTTTCAAGCCACTAAGTTTGCAATTTGTTACAGCAGCTATAGGAAACTGATGCCATATTTTTCCACAGAGAGCTAGGAAAAGCTCACCCTTCAGAGACGGGAGGCAGATGGCAGGGTTCAGATGAATATATGGGGAAGGGGTGGTAAGTTCTGATCACCTGAACATTCCGGTTCAGTAATAGGTAGTTCAATGTGGCTTCCTTTCCCCCATCTTAATTCTACACACCAGAGACCCATGAAAAAGCTAGGGCTTGGGGGCTGAAGCTAGGGCTTGGGGTATGAGGGAGATGGGAACTGTCATTCACAGCATGCAGCCTCTAACCTCTCCATCAGCCATCCTCCACCAGAATCCCAGGTAGGAAAGGACTGATTGGCAAGTCCAACGAGTAGACCATTGAGCAGAAAGGCAGGTCCTAAAGTTGCTGAGCTGGATGGGACCTACATCCAATCTTGCCTCATCACAGATGAGGAGCTGAGGTCCAGATTAGTGACTTGTCCAAGTTCAAACAGCAAGTACAGAGAAGAGGAATCAGAACCTCAGGCTGCTCACTTCCAAGCTCTAGAAATGCCCTTGCCCAGGACTGTGCCCTGGCACAGGTTGTCTGACCTCTCACCTGAAGGTGACGTTCTGCTGAAGTGCACAGGTGAGTGAACCAGTCTGGAGCGCCCAGGTGATTATTTGTGACCACAGGGCCACATCATCCTCAGATTCTTTCCCTGACACCAGCATCCATGGATAAGGACTTCACTGGTTGGTGGATTCTAAGCAATTCCAGGCTCTATGTTGGCATTCTTGACTTGATGATGGCACGTTCTTTTATTCTCTGGATGTGTGCATTCGTAAGTCCGTGTGTTGGGCAAGCACAACTGGTCAGCCCCTGTAGGCAGGTACCGTGCTGGGGGCCCTGAGTGCTGAGAGCCCCACACCCTGGCCCAGCTCCCAGCCCAGGCCTGAGGATGGTGTGAGCACAGGTGGCTGCAGCCCACCCTCGGCCTGGAGGTGGGCGAATGCAGCCCCACTGCTCTCCCCCACCCACAGTGCCTTCCCCAGGACTCCGTCTCATGAGAACCTTCTTTGGCTTGAGTTTCTTCAGCGCTGGGTTTAGGGTGGCGGCAGAGGGGATGTTTCTGCTATTAGCAGGGTTGAGTTGGGAGCAACGGAGGCAACAGGACTGTTTATAAGCTCTCTCTCCTCAAAGCGTGTTTCCTCTGGAGTCAGAGGCCAAGCTTGCAAGGGCCCCCAGCACACAGGCAGTCGTGTGAAGTGCAGTGAGGTCAGGCTGTGCTTCTGAAGTGCATGGCCAGGTGGGAAACTCGGCCTTGGAGCACTGCAACCCCTGGCGCTCTTCCACAAAGCGCAGGACAACTTGGGCAGAGGAGGGAGAGCATGCTGGCTTCCGGGTGACGGGGCCTAAGGAAGGGAAGCCAGGGCAGGAGTAGTGGGAAGTGGGGGTCACATGGAGGCAGCCAGGACGTGGTGGAGGGTGCAATGTGGCTCCTGCATTGGATAGACGCTTTCATTTCTCCTGGGGGCCAGCAGCAAGGACAGCTTGACTAGAGGAGCTAAGGAAATAGCCTAGCTGGTCTAAGTGACTTCTTTCGGAGTTCCCTCCCGTGTGTTAACTTCCAGGCTCTCCCAAATGCGTCTTCCCTCCCTTTAGCTGAGGACCACAATAACTCTCCCTCGCCCCCATCAACACCAGCGCCCCGCTTACTGAAGGCTGAGAAGACTTACCGATGTGATTTGAGGAAGCCTACCAGCTCTTATCGCCTCTGCCCAAGACAGAAAGTCCGTCAACTAGATTCTGATTTGGGGAAACCAGAACACACGCCTCGAAAAGTTAGCAATGGCGGCCGTAAGTCATGTTCGTAACTCAGTATGATGTTTTAAAATATGCATTAAGTGTTTATTATGCATAGGGCACAGGAGATAGTAAGAAATGCTTTATGTGGCTCAATCCCTGTCCTCCAAGACCTGATCATTTAATGTAGGACCTCAGCCATATACTATATGCCAAGAGTAGCAATGCAAGGCTGAATGTGAGAGGCATCGTGAATATTCAGATTGTTTAAAAAGCAGACACAATTGTTATAGCCAAGGCTTCCTGGGGTGGTGGCCTCTGTATTAAGTCCCGAATGCCTTATGGGGTTCAGCCAGCTGGAGATGGAAAGGCAGAAGGAGCAGAGAGCAAAGTGGGAAGCAGGAAAGGACCCAATGTGTCGGGAAGATGGGGAGTGAATCCGTGAGCCAGATCCTGTGGCTGATGAAGCGGAAGCAGCTGGTGGAGGTCAAGTGGTTGAGGACTGTGAGTGCTGGTCTGAGTCGCTGACTCTTTGAGGGAGTAATGGTGCAGAGGGGGGCAACAGAAAGAATGTGAGAAAACTAAAAACAGGACCAAAGTGCTGACTTTGGGATTCCTTCAACAAACAGCCTGAACCTTATAAAAAGGAATTTCCTTTTTGGCTTGTTTTCTTTGCCTGGGGGCAGGATGGGGTCTTTCCCCACTGTGGGACTCTGAGCTTTCTGGCTCTCTTTTCCAGGGGACACAACACATTCATTTCAAAGAAGTGAGCATCTGATGTGATAGGGGCCTGTGTGCCGAGGAGGAAAGCTGTTACCAGGGGGAGGGGGCCAGTTCTACCTCGTTCCACAAGACTTGAAGATCACTCAGGAAAATGGAGTCTCCCCTCCTCTAACCCCCTAAATCTATAAGCACGTTTTCCTTTGAGTGATGGGTCTAGGGCCCAGGTGACTGAGCTAATTATGGGGATTGAGCTAATTATGATGTTAACAATGACAGTTCATGTAAATAGGAGGAAAACCCCACAAAATCTACTGATCCTATGGCTTATGGTACCTTATGGTACCTTGGTACCTATGGTACCTTATGGTACCTTGTTCAGAGGTACAAAACCCTCTGAACCATCTTTAATGCAATAGCTCTTTCCCAAATGCCTTATAGGTGCTTGGCATGTATTTACAAAATGCATAAGCAAAAGATTTTTCCCATCACATCACACTTGAGATCTATGAGGATTATGACCTACATGTCCATCAATAAGGGGCTGGCTAAAGAAATGATGGCACATTTATACTTTGAAGTGCTATGTAGCCATTAAAACGATAGAGCCAAATGAGGTGACCAGGGACATTCTCCACGACATACCGTCCAATGAAACGTTCCAGACCAATAAGGATAGCATGATTTTGCTTTCATATAAAAATGTGTGTATATATACACATAGATATGCACTAAAGCAGAGCAAAATATCGCAAAAGATTCTGTCAAAGGCATTCAAGTAATGGAGGGCAGGATTGGAAGAGAAAAGGCTGCAATTTCCACTTCGTCCTTTAATCATTATAAAGGGTGGGATTTGAGGCAACTTTTATTTTCTTCTTGTTCTTCTGTGTTTTTTAAAAATAAAAACCTTTTAAAAGATTCATGAAGGGTTTTCACTATCTAAAGGAGTCATTTCGTAAACTGAAGAAGAATAAAAGCTATTATTTGTGGAGTGCTTGCTGTCTGCCAAGCCCTATGTCAGGAGCTTTACAACATTATCTTGTAGATTCAGCCCCCTTTGGAAGTAGATACCATTATTATCTCTATGTTATGGACGAGGAAACATGCTCACAGAGGTTAAAAAATTCGTTGGAGGTACCACGTCAGCATGTGGTGGAGCCAGCATTTCATTTGTGGTGTGGTGGCCGCACAGGCCACTCCTGGTCTGGTACCCCCAGTCCACCCTGAATCCACCTGCTGCCCATGGTGCCTTCCTCTCTCGACTACACCATTCAACAGCCTCCTAGTTGATGGTTCTGCTCCCCATCTTCCTCCCTGAAATTCAGTCTCCACAGAGCTGCCAAACTGATCTTTTAAAAAACATTAATTTAGCTAACTCCCTGGCAGTCCAGTGGTTAGGACTCCACGCTTTCACTGCCAAGGGCCTGGGTTCAATCCCTGGTTGGGGAACTAAGATCCTGCAAGCCAGGCAGAGTGGCCAAAACAAACAAAAAACATTAATTTAATCACGTCATGCCCCTGCTTCAAATCCTCCCACTGCCCTTGGAATAAAATCCAAATTCCTTGATGCCCCTCGGAGTTCAGTTCCTAGAACAAGTCGCGCACTCCTCGCCTTGGGGCCTTCATGCTTTCAGCTCATTTGTGCAGAGAGCACTTTCTATGCCTTGCACAGGCTGGCTTCCTCTCGGCTACTGCATCTCAGTTTAAATGACTTCCCCTAGGAAAGGCCAAACCCGATCTCTCCAAATAGGCCCCCCTTATTATTCTTCTCCACACATCCCTGTTGATTTCTGTCACTGAATTTACACAATGTGTAATTAACTAAACTAATTATTTTGTTTACTTATCATTCTTCTCCCTCTACTAAACAAGGGAACGACCCCGTGTTTCTCATATTCATTGCTGTGTCCCCAGCACCTAGCACAATGCTGAGATCTAGCAGGTGTGCAACAAATTCAATGTCAAATGAATGAGCTGGCTCCGAAAATGACATAGGGTGTTACAGTTGACAAAACACTGTCAGTCGTATTTATTATCTCCAGAAGGAGGGAAGTCAAAGGGAGCTCTCATGGAGGGTTGTGTAACCATCGGCAGTGATGCTGGTGGAGGCTGCAGACAAGATCCTGATGATAACGTCACCCATCGGCAGCCAAGTGGCTCTCCATCCTGGGTCCAGCTGGAGGGGTGGGAGGTTCAGAGGTTGTCTGATCCACTTCCAGGGGCTACTCGGTAGACAGCTGGCTTAAGACGAGAATCTGTGATCTTGGAACACCTCTTGGCCCCCCGTGGGGAGAAACCCTTCCTGGTGGCATCTTTAGCTAGCATGCATGCTTGCTGGATAAGCCATTCTTCCTCCAGGGCATGCCTTACACATCATAGATTCATGGTGACTTTGCCCTCTTCCACTCAGTGGGAAGCAGAAAGGAGGGGAGGGGAGGAATGAGCTTTAATCCCTGTTCTCTGCCCCCTTGTCCCATTTCTCTAAACTTGCTGGTATCTTTTTCCCTTTTGTGTGGCTTGGCCTGAAATAGTTGTTTTTTTTCTCTAAAGTTCGCTCATTTCCAGTTGTCCACCAACATCAACACAACTGTGGACTGTGTCTGTATTTACACTTTTGGATATAGAGGTGCATTAACTATATTTTCTTATTTTCTGTATTCTTGATGCTCTGGCATCTGATGCCATACTGAGCAGGGGAATGTACTGCCCCTCTGGGGTTTGCTAATTCTTAGCAATAGTGAGCTACTCGCCTGTGGGCACACATTTCATATGCAAATTAGACAATTCAGGGCCCACATCCCCGTCCCCCCTTCTCCTGTCTCTTACACTCGACCACTATCCACCTGCCTTAATCACTGGAGGGCCAGGTACCAGACAACTAGGGATGGCCCCTATGCCTCAAAGCCCACTGAAATTATTCAGACTATTCAAACCTGTTTACGATGCCTTGCTTTGCCTTTCCTGCAGAAATCACAATAAAGGCTCTCAACCATGCTTCTCCATCATACTCCCTGCCTCCCCACCGACCCTGGTATTTCCCCTTATGGCCTTTCCTGCGGTAAGGGGAATCTGAGACTAAAACTTCTTCCTTCATGACAGCCCCCATGTCTTACTATTCCTTACTATATAAAACAAATCCTAAGTAAATATTGAAATAAGAGTGTTTTCTATTAAGCTGTGTATCAAAAGATGCTTTTTATATCTATCGTACATGTTTTCATTTTTAAGAGATTCAATTATTTTTAACAGATGCAACACACACTCTTTGGATATACCAACAGTTCCTGATGAAGACAGAAACCTTGAGATATTGATTCACGAATTAACTGATAAAACTGATGCTGAAAAAAACAATGCCTCTATGTTGCAAGCACACTAGTTATCCCGGTCACAGTCCATTGATTTTGACTTTCTGTCCGTCATTAATTGATCAAGACATAGAGACTTGTCACCTCTCTGTAGGCTCAACCATGCCCCGGGGCCAGGAGCAGGACTCATGTCGAGGGGTGGGCTTTGCTGCCTCAAACACTAGATGTCTGGTGTTCTCTCGGGACCCTCTTCCCCTCACAGCCGGTCTGGTGGATTATCCAAGTCCCGGATCTGCTCAGAAGGGAGAAGTATAAAAGCTCATCACTCTCTTTTTTTTTTCAGGCCCAGATGTAAACATGGCTGGGTTTCGCTGCTAGACTTGGGTCCATCATGTTTACCAAGAAAGTCAGATTACAATGCTGCTTTGGGAGGCTGTCCTGGCGCCTAACCATGCCGATTGCCAGGCGGTGAAAAAGTTCTTCCTTCCTAGGTCTGGACAGCCCCCCCTTGTGGCCGGCCATGTCCTTTTCTTCCTGTTCTGGCCTCATCGTGCTGGGCATCACTAGCCTTCTTGCAGAAAATTTCCACCGACTTGCACATTGTTATTTGTTCTCCTCCACAATAAATCAAGCAGATGGCTTCATCTTTTCCTCACAGGTCCTATTTACCGGCCTTTAATCATGTTTGTTGCTTAATGTGGGCCGATCCGCTGGGCAGCTGATTGTCTGAGACCTCTGCGGCGGAGGCCGTCCACGGGCCCTCCTGAGCTCGTTTGGGTTCTGGGGTTTGATAAGCAATCGCTCCTCCCGGCAGGCTGGATATTAATCAGCTGGGGGCTCTCTGCAGGCGTTTCAGGGACTTGTCCAGAAGACAAGGAAGCAATTTCAGAGACAAGAAGCAATTGCTTTAAGGCTCCATGCTGTTCCCTCAAAGTGCTCTGCACACAGGAAGGTGAGGGGGGAAGGAGCCCGGCTCTGTGTTTCAGACTCTGCACCGTTCCTATTACTTCCCACTCACATCGCCGGCTCGCTTGACTGGGGACTGGGGCTCCGGAGTGCGGACCTTATCGCACATCTCCCTCCTCCTCTAGACACTGAAGAGCACGTAAAAGATAACACACGGGCTGAGTCCAGGTAGAAAAGGGCCTTCCTTTTGCATTCATGAGACATTTATCGAGCATCTATCATGTGCCAGGCACTGTGCTCCACATGGCAAAGTAAAGATGAAAGATGAATAAGATCCAGATCCTGCCCACCTGCCCCCATCGACACTGGGGTCTGGTAGACAGACAGACAGATACAAGCAAAGAACTCTTGTGAGAAATGCGTTATCGGGGCAGGTTATTAATATTCAGGAGGCAGTCCAGAGGAGTACAAGATTCTTTCCGTGGAGGAAGGGAAGGCCTCATGACGGACGGAGCATTTGGCATTGGTCTTACATTCACAGCGTCTTTCACATATGACTGCATTGAGTTTTCACATCAACCCAATGATGCGGGCAGGGGTTACGCCCACTTGTCAAGTGGGATATCAGGGTTCAGAGAGGTTGGGGGACCAACCGAAGGCCACCCAGAGGGAAGGTGGCAGGTCTGCAGGGAGCCTGTCTAAGTCTGGGAGCAGTGTTGTACCATCTTGCTCCTCAGGAGAGTAGCGTGGGCCAGGAAAAGGCACTGCACCTGGGGCTGGTTCTCCAGTGGATGCCCAATCGGTAGCAGGGCACAGAGGTGGTTTTAGCCCTGAACAAGGGGGCCTGGTCCAGCTTACAAGTTTGCAGAGGGCCTTCTCATCCCGGCTGTTACGACTGTCCACATCCATGGTGCTTTTCCCCTGGGACTATAGATCCTCCCTGCCACACGGCCTCATCCAACCTCATTAGCTCATGGTCGGCCACACTCAACAGGGAGTCCGCAGAAACAGCTGCTCCTTCTTCAGTGCCTGCTTCCAGAGGGCTCAGAGCTCAGTCCTCGGCTCACATAACCTTCCCTATTCCCCGACGCCAAACCCACAGGAGGGAGAGAGACGGACAGGTGATGAGGGCAGTGTCCACTGACTGGCCCTGCAAAGCTTCCCCGTTTCACCCACGTAACAGCACAATGCACTGTCTCCATCTTACAGATGAGAAGAGGGCAGCCCGAGAAAGTTCTATCATTACCCAAGAGATTGTCACTCGTTCAACTTAAGAAGGATAAGCTTTGTCAAGAATTTATGACAAGTCTTACTTAACACGTGGTCAATGCTCAGTAAATGCTAGTTGTTGTGTTGACGATGCAGCTTTTGTGAAGCATCAGCATCTCCTCTATCTTTATGGATGGCAGTGGAAAACCAGGATCTCCCCTAAATTCATGGAGAGCTTCCATTCTGCAAGGGTTGTGGGGGTTAACCTGGGTTGTAACTGTGGTCTGTGCAGGTGGGAGTGTAATTCAGAAAAGGCTCATCTGGAAGAGTAGAGGCAGGCTAAGGCATAAAGGATTGATGGGTTGGGATTCAGGACAATGGCAGAGAGATGAGTGACAGGGACGGCACTGGGGGGCAAGGGAAGGGGACATGGGCCACAGCCCAGGGAAAGCTGCATGCATTAGAAAGGCCACACGTATATAAGGGAGAAGACAGGCCCTATGGAGCTTTTCTGGCATAATAAATATTCAGTTGGTCACCATGAATATTCAACTGGGCAGAGACTGCAGGGGTAGACCCTTGAGGGAGCTGGAACTGACAGGGGGACTGACTTCTTTCAAGAGTCTCCCAACATCGGGGAGCATATGCCAACAGCACAGAACTGGACGGGGTCATAGGTGGAGGCAAAGGGCTAGGAGCTTCAGCGAAGAGAGGTAGGTGAGTGACAGCTGGCAGGGGCTAAGGCTCTGCTAGAAGGACTTGGAAAGCCTCGCTTCGTTGGACAGCCAGGCCACACAGTGGAACTGTGGGTCTTATTATTTTCACTTGTGTGCAACTGTCTACCATCTCTAAGGGGATATTTTCCTGCTTGGCAGGTTCTTATAAAATCACAGAAACATGGCTGTAAAGAGAAAGTTAAAGACAGGCACCGACTCCTCTCGTCCTTAACCGTGTAAGTGTGTGGAGGGGCCGGCAGGGCCGTTGGTGGGTGCAGGCCCCTGCCTACCTCCAGAAGGACAGCCTCAAGATTATACCCTTTACTTACTGGCTTCTGAGAACAATTTCATCAGAGGACATGGCTCTGTAGCAACAAAATGAAATTTGTGAAAAACTGCTCTCGCATCCCCAGGTATCATTTTACGGAGGTGGATGCCAGGAACCAGAGAAGGCAAGAGTCTTGCTTCAGTGACCGAATCCAGGCTGAGACATAGTTCCACTCACTCTAGCCCAGTTTCTGCTCTTCTTGCTCTGTCTGCAAAAGAGGATGTCCAGGGGGCCGCTGCCGGCTCACTTGGTGCCTTTGGATGAATTAGGAAAAGGGGGCTGCCCCTGGGTGGTCACAGCCCCCAGCGAGCACAAAGCCCTTCTGCCAGGTGCCTCTGGGTAGAGCACAGCCAGTAGAACCCTGTGTGATGACAAATGAGAAGTGGGTCTGGGGGCTTCCCTGGTGGCGCAGTGGTTAAGAATCCGCCTGCCAGTGCAGGGGACACGGGTTCAAGCCCTGGTCCAGGAAGACCCCACATGTCGCGGAGCAGCCCGTGCGCCACAACTACTGGGCCTACGCTCTAGAGTCCAAGAGCCACAACTACTGAGCCCACGTGCTGCAACTACTGAAGCCCGTGCGCCTAGAGCCCGTGCGCCTCAGCAAAAGAAGCCACCGCAGTGAGAAGCCTGCGCACCGCAACCAAGAGTAGCCCCCGCTCGCTGCAACTAGAGAAAGCCAGCGCAACAACGAAGACTCAACGCAGCCAAAATAAATAAATAAATAACTTAATTAATTAATTAAATTTTTAAAAAAAGAAGTGGGTCTGGTGGGGGCCAGGGTGCCATTGACGTAGGCTCCAGTCTTTCATCTCCCAGTCACTCACTTTTTTAAAATGTGCATTTAGTAAATGTCTCCTGTATGCACTGTGACACGTTCCTGACTCTTCTGGTACAAAACTCCACTGGAAAGGTAAAGGGATGAGTTTATACTGACAAAGGGCTTTTCCAACCACGACAACTTTAACCCGCTAAGGTGAGGGTAAGAGACTGGCAGAGACTGTGATACTTAGAAGAGGTGAGTCAGGGTGAAGTTGTTTTTAAGACAATGTGGATTCTTCCTTCTTTGGATTTCTGCTGTCAAACTGCAATGCTTCATGCTCAGTGGGAGAAAATGGGTTAGCTCTGAACAGCAGTGATTTGGAGAATATCTTCAAATGATGCTTATGGTCTTGAGGGCAGGGAGACTCCTAAGAACTTTCCGATGACAAGAAGGGTCTGGAAGTGGTCCATCACCACAGACTCCAACAGCTTCCAATGCACTGCCCTGACAGGGGCGGAGGGGTAGACCCTTCAAAAATGGAATGCAAGCCCCTCCCGTGGTTTCTGTGCAGGGTGGTTGGGAATGTCAGGAAGAGAGAACTCTACAGTGGGATGAGAACCGTCACTTCTGGGCTCTTCTGGGGGCAAACTACGGAGGTCTGTGTGCTGTTCTCATAAAGAACGTCATTTGGTGCAATGCTTCTGTTTGTACATTCATTCATTCATTGAATATTCTTAAAACACCTATGTGCCAGCAACTGTCCCAAGTACTAGAGACAGCCTGGATGAGATCCCTGCTTTAAAGTCGCTGCAGCTTTAGTTAGGAAGATGTAGATAACAAAAGGGTGAACAAATTAATATAAAAATAAACAGTTTGGGCTTCCCTGGTGGCGCAGTGGTTGGGAGTCCGCCTGCCGATGCAGGGGACACGGGTTCGTGCCCCGGTCCGGGAGGATTCCCACATGCCGTGGAGCGGCTGGGCCCTTGAGCCATGGCCGCTGAACCTGGACGTCCAGAGCCTGTGCTCCGCAACGGGAGAGGCCACAACAGTGAGAGGCCCGCGTGCCGCAAAACAAAAACAAAAACAAAAACAAAACCCCACCACAGTTCGGGGGACTTCCCTGGCGGTCCAGTGGTTGGGACTTCACCTTCCAATGCAGGGGATGCAGGTTTGATCCCTGGTTGGGGGGCTGAGATCCCACATGCCTCACGGCCAAGAAACCAAAAGACATAGGGCAGAGGCACTGTTGTAACAAGTTCAATAGAGACTTTGAAAATGGTCCACATCAAAAATAAATAAACAGTTGAGATAAGTGCCACAAGAGATACAAAGGGCCTCCTCTGAGAAGGTGGCGTTTAAACGAGGGTGCAGAGAAGCCAACACATGCAGGGCCCAGAGGAGAGCATTCCACAGAGGGGGCAGCCCTGAGGTGGGGGAGAACACATCTCATGGAACTTAAAGAAGGTCAGCTGATCACGGCCGAGAGAGCGCAGAAGGGAGTGGACAGATGCCTGAGCTGTAGACAGGGCCCAAACCACCAGGTGCTCTCAAGGCCAAGTGCAATGGAGCATTGATGGGGGGCTTGAGGCGGAAGTTACCTGATCCAGTCAGTGTCTTAAAAGGATCACTCTGGCTTCTCTTTGGAGCATGGGCTGTAGGAAAAGAGAGCAGAGAGGGTGTGGGAGATGTGTAGCCCAGCCCAGAGATAATGGTGACTCACACTGAGGTGGTGGCAGTGAGGATGGACCAAAACGGACTGTTTGAAGCTACAGTGTGGAGGTCAGACCTTGAAGACTTGCTGATAAATTGAATGTGGGGAGTTATGGAAAGAGAGTGATAAAGAACGATTTCTAGGTTTTGACTTTAAACGTTGAATGGATGGATGACAGCCACTTGGTAAAGTAATTTGGCTTATTGGTTTATATAAGCCAATATAAGTTATTGGCTTAACTTACAAAATTAAACGTAAACATACCAGATGACTCAGAAATCCCACTCCTAGGTATTTACCCAAGAGAAATGAAAACTTGTGTCCAAGCAAAAACGTGTGCCCTAAACGTCCTTCCTCGGGTGAATCAATAACATCATGGTACAGCTTAACCCCTAGTCCCTGGCAACCTCTGACCTGTTCTCTGTCCCTAGAGTTTGGCCCTTTCCACAATGTCATTTTAATGGAATCATTAAGTATGTAACTTTTTGAGACGGGCTCCTCTCACTCAGCCTAATGCCTTTGAGATCCATCCAGGCTGTTGCGTGTTTCACTAGGTCCTTTTCTGTTGATTGTCGCAAAGTTTTCCAGGAACAGTCCCAACAAAACCAGTTTTAATGTACGTGAATTTAAAAATAAATTTAAAGACGGTTTGGAAGTAGGAAAGGAAAAAGCAAGGGGCAGAATGGAAAAGACATCGTGTGGACTGTTTCACGAGCCTGAGACGGGGAAGATGGAGGAAGAAACGGATTGGTGGGGCGGGGAGGGAGATGGGGCAGCTGTACCTACATTCCACAGACTCCAGGCTGGTGGGCTTGATTAGGTGTAATGGTGGGTTGGGATCCGCAGCAGGTAAACACTGCCCCTCTGAGGGGCTGTGGAAGGGGAGGAGGGAAACTGCCTGAAGGAGAGGAAGTGGGTGGAGAGAAAAGGGAGTCCCACCTCCCTGAGGCCGCTGGGCTACCTGGACCCCAGGCTCTTCCGCACCAGGTGTCTGCTCTGTGGCCAGCGCCGTCCACGCAGTCAGCCTGGCAAATGACCTCTTCTCATCCACATCTGATCATCTCTGCTGTCCCTGTTTGGGGCCGGCTTTCAGTATCTCTGGGCCTTCCCCGAAATCACTAGCATAGATGAATGAGTCAACACGAGAGGAAGAGAAGGGATGGAAGGAAGTGAAAGCTGATGCTTGTCTGTGCTCTCGTCCCCAGAGGAGTCAAGGAGTGTTTCCTAGAGACCTGGACCCAGAGGGAGGAACAGGAGGAAGTGGAGGAGGGAGAGGAGGAGGAGGCAAAAGGAGCTGGCTCCCCAAGGCTGTTTAAATCTCAGGCCTCCAGTGTGTGTGGCCCCCCTAATCAAGAGCTAGTGCTGGAAGCAAGACTCAGATTCCTCCCAATTCCGTGTTCACAGTGGGGAAAAGCGGACGTATACACGTATCTGCTGCTTTTGAAATATTTCTGCAACAGAAAGCGGGGAGGGATGATACTAAATTGTGAACAGTGATTTCCTTTAGGTGGTACAATTATGGGTGAAAAAAAACTTTGATAAAAAGGACAAACAGTGAGAACCCTAAGCCATAGATTCAGGGACAGGGTAAGTCACAGAAGCACCAGGAAGCTTTGGTCGCTGCTCTCCCTTCTCTGAATGTCTCTGGTGTCATAGCATCCGACTTTTTCCTTTGGCTATTCTATAATTCATGGGGAAGTATTATCTCCTTGTTAGATGCTAGGAAGGAACTTCTACAAGCTCTGTGAAATGAGGAGTATCTGCTACACTCTCAGATAGAGTAGTTGCTCAATAAAAATGTTACATAAATAGAAAAATGACCAACCATGTCTAACCCAGTGCTGCTCAATAGGAATATAACACAAGCCACCTATGTAATTTTATACTTTCTAGTAGCCAAATTAAAAACATTCAAAGAAACAGGCAAAATTAAATTTCATAATACATATTACCTAATCCCATATATCTAAAATATCATCATTTCAACCTGTCATCAATATAAAATTATGAATGTAATATTTCCCATTCTTCATTTGTTTGTACCAACCAACCCTTAAAAATCCCATTTGTATTTTATGCTCACAGAACGACTCAATTTGGAAGAGTCACATTTCAAGTGCTCAAAAGCCACACGTGGCCATTGGCTACATTATTGGGCAGCCCTGGTCTAGCCCAAGGCTTGACACGTGGTTGACTGTTGATGTTTTCCGAATGACCACCTAAGGGAGGGACCCAAGGGAGAGATGCTCCTTGGAGGGGTTTGGGAAGTGTCTTAATGCTGTGGGATGCAGTCCCTGACTCTCAGGTCCAAGAGCAGGCATGGGATTTGCCGATGGGATTTTTGCCCCCATCTGTGTCTCTGGAGTGATTCACAAAGGGGTTGGCCCACTGAGTCCCTCTTATTCCTTTTACGTGGTGATGGGGAAGCTGGTCACGTAGGTTAGAGACCCCCGACATGAACAGACTTGGGGTGTCCTGGCACCATAATGCTTGGCATGTATGCTGGTGGTGGTTCAAGACCTGGGGACAGCACATGTCCTGTGTGTCAGCCCGTGCCTGAGATCGCCAGACCCCTTTCACTGCATATCCTTCTGCTATTGCTGTGCTATATCCTTATCCTATAATAAAAATGTTCTGTATATGTAAACTATTTGTGTGTCCTTATAGAGATGGAACACTTACGGGAATTAGCGTGTAATTTGCACAGACCTTTACACTTACTTTTCTGACACGTGAAATGCCAGGCTATTTCTCCCTCCCCTCCAGCTCACATCTTATCTCCAAGGAGATCTCAACTGCACCCTTCCAAGGGATCTCAAACACTGTCTTTCCACCTCACTGATCTTTGCCTTAGGGGGCTTTAGCACTTGGTTAAATTTATCCTACCATTCTTGGGCATCACAGTTTAACAAGAAGCAAATTCCAATTCAGCCAGTTAGTATAGCTATACAAAAATCTGGGAAGTTAACCTGTCCAAGCTTCAGTTTCCCCATCAATAAAATGGGACGCTAATGCCTACTGCAAAGGATCATTGACAATTTGAACAAGGTAACGTAGGAAGAGTGCCTGACGTTCTAGGAGCCGGCGATGCGTCTTCCCTCTTTTTCCCTTCCCGTATTTTCTTTCTCTTCCCAAAGAGACCGTAAACTCTGTATTAGAAGGAATGGCTTTTTTACATTTGTATGCTTTCCCCCAAAGCAAAAAGCCCAGTGGGACACAAAATAGAAACTTAAATCACGGAGTTAAGACTGTCATGAGAAAGCCAGTGTGTTACTATGTGGCACGATTCGTGGTGAGTGCAATTCCATGGAGGCACTGGCTTGGCTTGAGATGACTCGAATCTTAGGAACGCTCCTTTCTTATCATTTTAATACGATTATCCAAGAGTATTTTTGAGAACTAAGTAAAACGATGTGGGCAGAGTTCCTGGTGCTTAGGAGATATTCCATAAATGTTAGTTGTCCACTTTGGTGCTTTTTTTCCTTCCTCTCCCGGGGAGATGATAAATGAGGGAGTTATACCCTAATGTTCACAGCAGCACTGTTCACAACAGCCAAGACATGAAAGCAACCTAAGTGTCCACTGACAGAGGAATGGATAAAGAAGATGTGGTATATATACAATGGAATATTACTCAGCCATAAAAAAGAATGAAATATTGCCATCTGCAGCAACATGGATGGACCTAGCGATGATCATGCTAAGTGAAGCAAGTCAGACAGAGAAGGACAAATGTCATATGATACCACTTATATGTGGAATCTAAAAAAGTGTTACAGATGAACTTATTTACAAAACGGAAACAGACTCACAGACATAGAAAACAAAGTTATGGTTACCAAAGGGGAGGGGGGGGTGGGACAAATTAGGAGTTTGGGATTAACAGATACACACTACTATATATGAAATAGATAAACAATAAGGCCCTACTGTATAGAACAGGGAACTATATTCAATATCTTGTAATAACCTATAATGGAAAAGAATCTGAAAAAGAGTATGTATTTCCATCAGTCACAGAACATGCCAGCTGTGGAACACTTGGGTTGAGAGTGGAAGATAATGGGTAGAAGAACAATTCATCGAAGAGATAATGGCAAAGCTTGTGATCAGGCCTTAACAAGGCAGCTCTCCCATGAATCCATCACAGAGGACCAAGGAGCAACCTGTCAAATCAGCGAGGGTACTATATATGGAGACATATGAAATGCCTGCTTTCTCTCTGAAAAGGTTTAGTTGGGAAAAAAAACCAAACAAACCCTGTGGAGGCTGGAGTGGGGTGAACTGCTAATGAGTCTGGCATTAAGAGATCTGTGTTGACAGGAGGGAGGTGGCTTTTTCCCAGGTTTGATTCAGCCTGTTCCGGGGAGCTGCAGGGGGGGGGGGGTCTCCTCTAAGGTCAGCATAGTTAAGCTAAAATACTCAGCTGCTCATTACTTCCACAGATTACACCACTATCCTCAGAGTATTTTAGGAATGAGACAAGAGCCCCACGTCGGGTGAGTTAGTTCAGCCCTAAATTTCCGAGGATGTCGTCCTTAATTCCGAGATCCTTCCTTCTCCCTAATTTCCTTCCCCCTCCCCCGCCAGAAAACTGAATGCTGTAGGTGACTCTGGTTCTGAATGTCACCTTGGCACCACTTCTTGTGCTGAGAAGTGTATTACTTGTTTTTCAAGCCTGTGGCTTTACTTACACCAGAAGGCAGTTCATTGTTACTGAGGCAAAGGCCATGGCCCTCTGCTGCCTCTGGAAGAAGCAAGATGGCACCCAGTCTCAGAGAAGAAGCCTCAGCTGGGACTCCAAGAGTCTGGAGCAAGATCACAGGGTGAAGGTTTTTAAGGAGACAAGTGTTGGGGATGAGGCCGTGCCTGCCCCTTTGGGTGCTCAGACTGAAAAACGGAGAAGGTTCTGGAAGCCACATCTCCCTGGCTTCTCTCACATTTGTGGGAGGGGAGCAGGCACATTTATTCCCGTTTTCAGACGAGGAATCTGCAGCTCAGAATTGAAGTGTCTTGCCCGAGATCACAAAGGCGAACACAAGATGCAAATCTTACGAACTCCACGTGTGGAAGCTGTGTCAGGTGGCGGGTCAGAGATGTCCAGAGAGAAGAGCAAGAATGTATCTCCGGGACTGGACACAGCAGGAGGCCACACTGACTCCTGCATCTGCCCATGTACGGATTTCATTTTTCTCGGTCTGCTGCAGTTTCCTCTCATTCAGTATTTGTCTAAGAGTGTTTTGCTGACAGCTGCCTTTCTGGGGTGAGGGTTGAGGAATTGGATTAGGAATGTTACGTCCTCAGTAATTAGCACAACAGGCTTGAACAGCGGCAGCGACAAGGACAGAGAGCGGTTGAGTTTCCGTAGTTCGTAGTTCGTAAGGCTCTGAGTCTTTGTCTTTGGAAAAGGACCCACCACAGATGAAAGCCGTGTGTGTGTGTGTGTGTGTGTGTGTGTGTGTGCGTGTGTGTGTGCGTGTGTGTGTGTGTGTTTAGGTCTGTACGTTTTTTTGTTTTTTTGTTTTTTTTTTTGCCGTACGCGGGCCTCTCACTGCTGTGGCCTCTCCCGTGGCGGAGCACAGGCTCCGGACGCACAGGCTCAGCGGCCACGGCTCACGGGCCCAGCCGCTCCGCGGCATGTGGGATCTTCCCGGACCGGGGCACGAACCCGCGTCCCCTGCATCGGCAGGCGGACTCTCAACCACTGCGCCACCAGGGAAGCCCTATTTTAACCATTTTTATTTTATTTAATTAATTAATTAATTTATTTATTTAGCGGTATGCGGGCCTCTCACCGTTGCGGAGCACAGGCTCCGGACGCGCAGGCTCAGCGGCCATGGCTCACGGGCCCAGCCGCTCCGCGGCACGTGGGATCTTCCCGGACCGGGGCACGAACCCGCGTCCCCTGCATCGGCAGGGGGACTCCCAACCACTGCACCACCAGGGAAGCCCTAGGTCTGTATGTTTTTATCACACATAGATTCATGGGACCTCCCCCACAATCAAAAGATGCACAGATCCATCCAACCACGCCGCTTTGGTCCATGCTGTCCCCTCTGCATACAGCATCCTTCCTCACTCGCTATTCCTCAGTTCAGCCAACCCCTGCCCATTTTTCAAGATTCAGCCCACAGGTCATCTCCTGTAAAAAACTTTCTCTGCTCTCTCATTGACTTGTGGATAAGAGGTCTGGTTTCCTTCCCTGGGACCCCAGGGCTTCCACTGCTTCCCTGACTACAGCTCTCCTTGTCTACTGTCATCTCCTCTCCCAGCCTTTGCACTCTTAGAGGTCAAGCGCAGCGCCTCTTACACCTCTGAATCACCAGGACTTAGCATACAGCCTGACACATAGTAGGGGCTCAATCACTGCTTGCTGAATATAACTGAATTTTAAGAAGGATAAATGTCCCATGGCCGAGGGCAAAACCATACACAAGCAAAACTGTCATGTAATTGGGGACTTAATATATTTGACTAATACCGGCATATGTGCATCGCTAAAACACATTAATATTTAATTCATCTGAGTTACTTTGCAAGGATATATGTGTGAGTAAGTACAGTGATACTCTGCATGCAATTACGCCTCTTCTTTCAGGAGTATTAAGTGCCATGCAGATCTTCTCCTAAATACTTCCGCTGAGTTTTGTTTTAGTGTTACACCTCCGGCTTCACCCAAGGCCGTTTTGAAAAAGTCATATTAAAACCACCTCTCTACACCTGCGTTTTCTATAAAACTGTTACTCACTGCCTTCTACGTAACTTATCTGCACCACATGCTAAAGTTATTTCAGAATTTGACACCAAGAAATTCACGGTCTCCTCTGGGGAACTGGCAAGCCTCTATCTTTCTAATAACCAAATGTATACAACTGATCATCTTTTCCTTCTTGACATGGTTGCCAGGAAGCTCAGAGTCGCATCTGAGTTTTGTTTACTGATTCTCAACTTCCTGGTGTTTCTTGGGAGAATTATAAACCATTGTTAAATAAATAAATCTCTGTTGCTTCTTTCCGTGGTGTAAGTCACGTGGGGTTGTCTGCTGGAGAAGCAGCTCCATTCATATCTACGCCTGCAGCTAGAAGCTTCTCTATTAGTGACTTTAGATTTGGGGTTCAGGTTTTTTTTTTTTTTTTGTCATTGTTATTTTCGTTTCGTTTTGTTTAGGTTCAGAGCATTTGAATCCACAGAGCCCCTCCTTCCTGGCTGACAGGTAGTGAGTGATCTCTCGAGGGCCTCAGTTTGGAATGCTCTGCTGGACCACTGGTCTCACTGAACTTTCCTGCAAATCCCTCAAAAGGGGTATCATCTGTATCACCTCTGTGAAAATTCCTTACGGTGGTTTTCATGGAATATAGTAACAAAAACTGAATTTTCTCCTTTCTTTTTTTTAGTATGTTTTGAAAACATACTGAAACAGGGGTCCCCAACCCCCAAGCTGCCAACCAGTACTGGTCACATTACCACCTGAGCCATCCCCATTACCCCGTCCGTGGAAAAATTGTCTTCCACGAAACTGGTCCGTGGTGCCAAACAGAAAAGTGTACAGTGCAGTTTAGTACAGAAGTGCGTTCTGTACTAAAACACAGAAAAGTTGCAAAAACAATACAATGAACACGCACAGATTCTTCATATGGCTTTGCTACCTTTTTTTTTTTTTTAATGTCCCCTTGTTATATACCTAAGCAAATAATAGGTGGATGATGGAATTACATTTTCAGTATGGCATCTGGATACATCGTAAAAGCTCCATAGTTCTCAGAAGTCTTTTTGTTCTTGACTTTTGGGAAATACGATGACCCCATTTGGCATTCTTGTTAATGGCCACTAACTAGAGGTTGTCTTCTCTTCCCTTATGAGCACCGGAGAAAAGAATTGAGATCCGGATGACATGCATTCTGCTTTTTCATTCCAGAGTTGAGCTCTTCTCAAATATCAGGTCAGGTGTGAATAAACAGAGGGAAAGGGTGGCTCAGGAAAATGTTAAAACATATTGGGTTACCGCTTGGTTATAAAAGCACATAACTCAGAAAGAGCCAGTTGCAAGAGATGCAAAGGGCAGGGTGCGGGGAAAAGGCAAGGAGCCTCCATGCCCTCTCCAAGCATACACCACTCTCCCCAAGGGCCCACATGTTCATCAACCCAGAAGCTCCTTCACTGCCTACATATGCTTTATTTTTACCTCCTATATTATTATTTGTTATTGTTATTATGCTTTGTGTGTGTGTGGAACTATTTCAGAGAAAGTTGCTGCACTGTGCATCCTCACTCCTATATACTTCAAACCTGTTTCCTGAAAACTAGACATTCTCTTCCATAACCATAATACGCTTAGTAAATTCAGGAAAGTTCGTGTTAGTTCAATACTATTATCTCTCTACGGTCTGTATTTGAATTATGCCAATTATTCCCCATGGTGTCCTTTGCAGTTTTTTTTTTTCCCCAACCCAGGATCCAAGCTAGGATCCCATATTGTATTGTATCTCTTTACTCTTTTAAGATCTGGAAGAATGTCTCAGGCTCTCTTTGTCCTTCCTGACACTTGACATTTTTTAAAAAATTAATTAATTAACTAATTTATTTATTTTTGGCTGCCCTGGGCCTTTGTTGCCACGTGCAGGCTTTCTCTGGTTGCGGCGAGCGGGGGCTGCTCTTCATTGTGGTGCGCGGGCTTCTCATTATGGTGGCTTCTCTTGTTGCGGAGCACGGGCTCTAGGCACGCGGGCTTCAGTAGTTGTGGCACATGGGCTCTAGAGCGCAGGCTCAGTAGTTGTGGTGCACGGGCTTAGTTGCTCCGCGGCATGTGAGATCTTCCCAGACTAGGGCTCAAACCCATGTCCCCTGCATTGGCAGGCAGATTCTTAACTACTGCGCCATCAGGGAAGCCCCTGACACTTGACATTTTTAAAGATTACAGTCCAGTTGTTTTGTAAAATGTCCCTCAATTTGGATTTGCCTAATATTTCCTTTCTTTTTTTAAAAATTTTTAATTGAAGTACAATTGACATACAACTTCTTCCTTTCTCCTTCTTGATTTTTCTACTCCTCTATTATTCCCGTGACTTTATTTTAAACTTGTCATTTATAGTAAGTTGTCACCAAATTCTTTACAGGAGGAAAAAGTACCTCTACATGCAGCTCAAACGCCTCGGACCCTTTGAATCTTTCCTGACCTTACTCTCCCCCACTCACGGCAATAGGCGAAATGGACACTCCATTCTCTTTTTTCTCAGAACAATTTTATCCTGTTATTGTTTCTGTTACAGCACAGATGATACAATATTGAGATTATGATGGCTAAGACTCACCCTAGACTCTGAGCTTCTTGAAAACGGGTCATGGGCCCCATTTTCTTTGTATTCCATGGGCATGGGTTTAGGCAAGTTACACATACTTTTTGTGCTTCAGTTTCTTTATCTGAGAAATAGACATAATAATAGCATCTTCCGTAGAGGGTAGATGTGAGCATTAAAAGAGATAAGCCAAATAAGGCCTGGCACACAGAGTAATCGCTCAGTTAACACTAGCTCGTGTTAACTATTATTATTATCATTATTATTAGTATTGGGACGAGTAGTAGAGCCATTAGTTCTAATACGCCTAGTGTTTAACAGTGCCTAATACATAGCTTAAAGCTCAATAAGTATTTGTAAAATAAATGCTGGGTGATGAACGTACACCAACATGCTATCCCTCTCCTTGTGAGGCACCCCATGCTGCCCATTTCTGAGATGGGGATGGGGAAGCAGATATAACAAAGGATGGAGCTGAAGCCAGAAGCCAGGTGTGCATATTCCTGGCCAGTGCTTTATCCCAAGACACACAGCCTTTGTCTGAGGGCTCAGGGAGCTGCTAGAAAAAATGAACTCTTCAAATCCCAGGCCGTCGTCCTGCAAGGCTCTGAGAGACAAGACTTCTCAGGTCAGATCAAGCACGTGTGTCAAAACTGTTAAACGCAGCTTCCACTCAAATACCCGAGACTACGGGGCGCAGCGTGGCGGACTTCCGCGTAATCGAGGGTTCTTAAACTTCAACCCAACTTTGCTCTAGCTTTCTCTTTCCGCTAAAAAGCCCCGAGATGGACAGGATTTGGCCGGACCTCCTCCCCCTTCCTTGCCTAAGGGGCTAACGAGCAGCGGCTCAGCCAAAAGGAAGACGGCAGATGGCAAGTGAGGCATTATTAGACCGGACACTCACGGGTGCCTGGGACCCCACGCCACCCT